>JAJHPJ010000183.1:0-12462 GCA_026724395.1 Theileria sp. buffalo | reverse complement strand
CTAAGGTTATGGTGAAATCAGAAAATTTCAAATTATATGATACTTCAGGTTCTGTAGCCTCCTGTCCAAATTCATCCAAAAATTTAAACTTTGACAATTTTGTTAATTTGTTGGATATTTCAGTCAAAACTTTGGGACCAATTGTCTTTCTTAATATAACAAAATTGTCATTAAAAAGATGAATTAGAATATAATTTTTTCATAACAAGATAAAATACTTTGATTATATATTCATGATGATTTTGGGGATTCGAAATTACATAATTCCTACCTTTTATCAAATAAAATAAAAAGTTTTACTTACAAAGATGATTCATGTCACTCAACATAATGTGTCGATTAGTTTTAGATGTTGCTGAGCGAATTCTTTTAGCTTTGGAAGTTATGGTAAACTCTAGAAACCTTAATCGTGTTTTCCTCTTAATCTTAATCTGGCTATTGACCTCGAAAATCATTTCACTGGCCATTCTTAAACGATCTAAAAATAATTTCCTAAATAATTACTGACCACATTAATGAATAAATTTATAATTTTTTTAACCTACAATTAAATTCCACATAACACAAAAGAAAGAGTGTATTTCATATTAATCTGCAAATTAAAATTTTAATTGATGGACAATTGCATTTCGTCATGAACCACGTGTGCATCCAGGTCAATTGCGATGCAGTTTTCAATAGCGTAAATCAGCCTCTTGTACATAATATCAAGGCTAGAGTACTTGGGCATCAAAAGTCTAAAACTACACGTTGCCGAAGTGGGTAATCTCTTATCCGCATCTTCATCCTATATAACAATCAATATCCAAAAGTATTAAAATGCAGACCTAGCAAAGTAATAATATCATTAACTAGTTAAATAAATAGTATATTAGTATTAATTAACTGATAGTAGTGGAGAGATACCGGCTTATTATCATACTCTAATCTTAAACACCAATCAGAATTGGGGTGAGGTAATCTTGATCTACCAGAAACAAATCTAAGGAAAAGCTGTAACATATCATTGCTGAATCGAGACAAAACGTCAAATAAATCTTTCTTGAGGTTAAGTGAGTATGAGACGGTGTGTGCTCTGAGTACTGCGAGATCTACCAGAGAGTCTCCACAGACGACAAACTCTAGTGACCGGGGATCCAAAAGTGTTCTAAGCCTACCTATTGGAACCACTGAATTCATCCCTTTAGCCAGGAATGAACAACCGAGATCACCTTCGGTGAGCCTGAAGAGCATTGCAAGTCTTAAGTATTTTCCGAGATTTGAAGGTGACACGGGCAAATTAGAGCCGTTTGCCACCAAATCTAAAGTATCTCCTTCTGCACTTTCAAGGCTAAATACTAACCCGTTAAGATCCCCTTCAGTGACTGCTCCAGTGGAGTCCAGAGCTACAAATTTCTGCAACAGATCGACACTCATTTTATCACAGTCCAGTAAATCAATAAGCTTCAAGTTTGAGCAGAGCAGTTTCTTCCATATAATCGGGTTGATTGCGATGTTGAGTGGGTTCATCATGCACAAACACATTGCGCATAGTCTACCCAGACTCTCGTACATACTTAGTTCCATTGGTACACTCTGGCTACATGAGTCTGAGTAAAGTTCACTCGCACCACAACGGCAATTTGACCCAACGTCCTTAGAACTTACAGGCTCATCAAAGGGGAAAGTTGATAATATACAACAGCATCCACTGCTACAACAAACCCCTAAATCACAACATCCAACGGTAAATATACTATTGGAATTGTCACTTGGTTCCATCGAATCGCTGTTAATTCTCTTGTCCTCGGTTAATTGAATATTACTCTCTGTGAACAAGTTATTTACTGGATAATGTGTGAACTTTATAAGAACTGTATCCTGGTGCATTCCATAGTTGTTTATTGTATTTTGACACTTGATTGTTGCTGGTTGTGAATCATTATCTGGAGTGAGTGGGAACATGAACTCGTTGGAAATACACGTTAAAAGCTCCTGGAACGGTCCTCCAAAGTCCGTTGAACCTTCACCTTTGAAAACAACCATAAATGGCCTTTGGTTATTTTTAGCTCTCAAAATGTTTGGATTGCAATTCAGAATCTGTGCAGTGCTCTGGAACCACAGAGAATTTCTCAACAACTTGGTTGTATGGGCAATCCCACGATCAACGCGAACTGAAAAGTATGGTCTATCAACACTCAAACTTCCAAGTGTAAATATCTTCTCATACATCTCATTTAATACATTTCTCTTCACCAATGGCTTATTCCTCAAGTAATCTGTGTAATGTATTGGCATAATTGGACCCATACACACACTATAACTCATTCTATTCAAAGAATTCCAATTCATTTGATTAGAATTATTCGATTCATGAAAAGAATCTCTCTTGGGAATAGTATGAACGCCGGTAGTACTTTTGGTGGGAGATCCATTGTTATTGGATCTATTCAAGTCATTTTCAACTAGTTTGATCCCGTAGTAATCTTGAAAACCTTCTGAAACGAGTGAATTGATTGGCCTGTATTGTATCAAGGGCTGATTTAGTATAGTTGATATGATTGGTATAACATTTCTGAAAACATCTGAGATGACCTCAAAGTATCGAATTCGATCTGCCAAGAGTATCAGCGATAAACTGTGAAATATGTAATCAGTGCCAAAATCCCTACCATTCCAATAACCACCACAGTTTGTACCAATATTGGCTTCCAAACCTTTATGACTCTCATTTATATTCACTCTTTTTTCAATCAAATTGCCTACTACCAAATTATTTTCAACCAGATCATTTACAACAAAATTCCCTTCAACCGAGCTGTTATTTAAAAGAGAACTATTATAATTTACAACTATGTTACTATCATCAACTAAAGTGTTATTATTAACAACTGTGTTTATATTATTAACAGATGTGTTGGTATGATCGGAATTGTATAGTACATTTTCATCTAAATCACCGTTGACGACTGCATCGGTCGTGTTAACGGTTAAGTCTGAGCGGTTGATATTATTATTGAAAAGATCGAGATATAAGTGTGAGCAACCTGAGTTTCNACTAAGATTAGTATCATTTCTGTTAATTAGGTGTGGGGAGGAAAGTGTTCGAATATACAAATTTTCTCCGATTCCTTCCAAATTTATCTCATTATTTGGGGAAGGTTCATTCATAAAATTATATCTTAAATTATTCTCGCTATTCGTACATAATTTCGTGTCAACTCCTCTCATTTTGTCAGGATTCGTTACTCTGAAATTTCCAAACTGGATTATATCATTCACCAATCCTAGCCCTTGTAGTAGACTTACAATCTTCATTTCAGTATTATGTTTCGGGTCTTCAATGAATTCACGGTTTGTGTAATGATTTAATTGTTTCCATAAAACTGTGTACATTAGGTGTAGATCCATATCTGACAATGGAAATGCATTCCTAAACTTTAAAATCTTACTTCTAACCTCCCGAACACTGTTAAACATAGTTTCTATAGGTATGTTTATTGGCGACCAAAGGTGTGAATCCGAAGGAGGTAAATGTGCCAACATATCACCGCAATTCCTGGAATAAATCAATATCTTTGCCAAATTCTCCAGTTGACTGTCACTATTCTTTAACAAATCCAATAAACTTACCAATGTTCTATCCAATTCAAATGTAATTTCACTATTCAATTCCATTCTTAATCTGTCAAACATATACATATTTCCTCCAACCACTGTACTATCTTCCAATCTAACTCCATTAGTTTTATTGAATCCTAATCTTCCCTTTACATTATCGACTCCAGATCTTCCCTTTAGACTATCTACTCCAGATCTACCAGTGCTAAAATTGTCCACACTGGATCTTTCTATACTGGATATAAAATTTTCTTCAGTTGGAGAATTGTGTGAAGTATAAATGTAAAATCCCAAGTTAAAAGTGTAGGAATCAACAATGTGTAAATCCTTTAATAATTGAGAATTTCTCCGTAGTCTTTGTGGAAACAATAATTCCTTATTAACAATTCCAAACGATACAAGTTTATTTTCAAATCTTACGAATTTTAACATTATATACTGCGTCTCAGACACTATACTTAGCCCTTCACATTCAGATAATTGGTTTACCAAACTATTAGTCAAAGCAATAAAATTCCTCAACACTTGATCAGTTTCCGATTCAATGGCCTTGGTGAACTTGAACAAGTGATAAATTATAAACTCCTTCAAGGTCATATTTAACTCATTTGATACTGATTTCATCAATGGATTTGCTTCATCTAACCCACTTGTCATTTTATATAACCTCCGTCTTATTATCTCCAAACTCTCCTCTATATACTTCATTACTAAACTACTCATTTGCACTGTATCTTCATTTATTATATTATTCAGTACCACTTTTATATTACTATTCACACTACTCATACTGTTATTAATACTAGTTTTACTACTCGAACCACTGCCAATGCTATTGCTACTACTTATACTATTAATACTACTGATACTATTAATACTATTGATACTGGTATTTCTCATGGTGTTGGTTGATATTCCAGAATTGAGTGCACTAAATCCCGAATTTTTAGTGGAAAACTCAGTGCTTGAATGTAAGTGCTGTAGACCTTCACTTAGTAAATCCATAGTTGTATTAAACCCTTCCTTAACATCATCTGTCAGTTTACCCAAGAAGTTACCCATCAACTCTAGTATATCAGTCTCGTCTGGAGTATCAATTCTCCTATCTGGGCTCAAAAACTCAGGACTACTCATAACAGGTGTAACTGGGCTTGTACTTTCACAAGGCCTTTCAATTGGTGCCAAAACACTCGGATCCAGTTTAATATTGTACTTGACATACATTTTACTGGACATGAAAATGTGCAAATTCTGCAATAGTGACCAATTTGACTTGTAAAAAACGCCCTTCTGTAGCTTATATGCATCAATTAACTTCTTGTGTAAATTATTACTTCCTGGAATAGAGTGCAAAGTCTCTAAAATAGACAGCCCTCTCCCATTAGAATGCACGTCAGCACCAAAGTTCAACAAAAGCTCAACAATCTTAAAGTTGATCTCCTTTGACCTGAAAAGTGAGTAGTATAAACATTTATAACCAGAAGAATCCACTGCGTTAATGTCTATAGAGTGAATTGTGAGAAGGTAATAGACGACGTGGTAATGACCACCCTGAACTGCACCCATTAGCGGAGTAGACTTGTAGGGACCAGACTTAACATCAAAGTTAATGTTCTTGTTCAGAGCCATCAGCTTTAGAAGTGAAAGTTTCCCCAAATTACACGCAATGTAAATTGGAGAGTACAAAAAGTAGTCATGTCCATCAACGTCAAAGTGGTCATCACATCCATTTTCAAACAACTCACATGGTAACTCCAAAAAGCTCTTTATCTTGGCCAAATCATCAAATATCACTGCATTGATCAGATTTCTTCTATCCGCATATGTGTATCCATCATCCGAATTTCCTTCACTAATAGTGTTAGTAATGTTAGCATTGAGGGGATTAGTGTTGTCAATCTCACTACTACCCAAGGTATCATCTGTGTAGTTGTGATTTTGATTACTCGATGCAATGATATTATCAGTGTAAACGTTGGTGATGTAAAAGTAATAGGAATGAAAGTTTAGTTTAACTGTTTGTTTACTTACTGTAAAGTACAAACTTGACTCTTCAGGGTTAAATGAGACTGAGATGACATCCGTTTCATAGTATGGAAGACATTGAATCTTCCTGTACTCATTATCTTTGGAAGGAACGTGGAAGTTAGTTGATACATAAAGATCTCCACTGCTGAACCATAAAAGTTTCTCACGGTCACTGACAAGTCCAACGTAGAAATTTGACCTGACATTAACATTAAAGCCCTTTTCAAACTTGAAAGATAACCTGAAAGGTAGACACGGATCAAACCTCATGGTTTCATCGTCTAAATTTAAGGAATTAGAACCCAAATTAACAAAGTTATCACTCAAAGTTACAAGACTGGATGTAGATAAATCCACCGCTGTCACATCTGAAAATGACACTTTTGTTTTATGTACTGATAAGCCCGTTCGAATTGCTGGTCTAACCACAAATCCACTCCCAACCTTCAAAAGACCAAACTGATTCTCATGTTTCTTCACATAACAGTTTGTAACTGGTATGACCACCAATGAGTCTAACTTAACTTTACATTTAATCGAGTCACAAGTACCATGATTGAGTCTACTGTTAACAACTATGAAGGGTACCAAGTCTTTCAAGTGTTTAAAATACGTTGACGTAGTATTCGAATTAATGCTCCAGAAAATGTGATTATTAGTCATGTACATCTCAACATCACGGCCTGTTATCAATACATAAACAGTTTTTTCATCCTTGTACATTCTATTCATGTTCAGATTCTTTGAAAATGTACTTTTGCCGAATTTATTTTTTGTGAATGCATCAGTGGTAAATATACTGTTGCTGAGGGTAGTTTCAGTAGTGTATCCTAGGCAGTAGGTATATTGAGGATCCAATTGTAGTACATATTTGATAAGTGGTACATTGTTTACATACTCTTCCAAGGGATAAAATTTGCCTATTTTGAGCTCCTGAGCTCTTGGAGGTGACACAATTAACTCTGCAAGTACTTTTGAAAAGTCCTTATATTGAGAAAATACAAACCTCGTAGCAAACTCAACCTTAAACTTCAATACTAATCCGTGATATCTGTCTGAACAACTAATAAAATGGACTTCTTCATTCTTTCGTCCACTCTGCTTGGTGTTTAAAATTGTTGGACCACTTTTAAGCATTGCGCTATCTTTCCTATTCGCAACTGTGTTTTTAGGTGAAAATGATGAGAAAGATCCTAAATCACTAATTTTAACAGATTTGTCACCAAAATCTTTCCCAAATTTCCCAGTTTTTAATGGTATTGATGTGTATATTTCAGGCGTTAGTGATAACAAATGGGATAACATTTGCTTATTTAACTTCTTGTTGCGTGCCAAATATAAATATGCGCCCATATTGTAAAAGTCAGAATATTCCAGGTTGCGACTAATGGCAAATTCAGACTCTGGTACACAATTATCTACCCACTCACATGCAAGTACAAATGATGTTAGGAAAGAGTGGACTATGTTTGCAGTTGAGAGTCTGGTACTGTGATCATGTCTTTTATGATCGAAATTAGTGAACATGTCAAGATCTGATGCTGAGTAATAATTACATACACTGTGAACCCTTAAAAACGCACAAGTTCCAAAATACATAATCAAATCTAATAATCTGTCCAACTCTCTGCCACTCAGAGATGGTATTACTTTATGACTAATCCTTGCTGAAACCGGGGAAAGCTTAGGTGGTGATCCAGCACCATTTAAAAACAAAAAGTTCAGCAAACTCAAGGTATATTTATTGGTCAGTGCAAATCTCAATGTATAAGGACAAAGTGGATGCCTCGGCAAGGTATCAAGTATCCAAAACACACACTCCAATAACTTCAAATACCGTACTGAGCTCATTGAAATCACCACACAGTAAAGTAACTCTGTAAGCAAAACTTTGACCATGCCATTCCTATCATTTGCATCAGACTCGTTCACAAATGGCTGATAAAAAAGAAGTTGCCATGAATACAATGGATCACAAGCTGCTGAAAACAAGTTCATCCTGCCAACATCTGAAACACCTGTTCCAGATTCGGTGTTTGAATCTGCCAGTTCATAATATTCCAAAGAGTTTGAATCAAATGTGGTTGAAAAATGTATTATACTACTTCTAAACAATGTTAGTGTGCTGCTACACTGACTCAAAATTTTCCTATAAAAGTAATCCCTAAACACGTGTACTACTCCCTGCAATAGGTCAAACACATCATGTTCAATCAGCTTATAAAACTGTGATCTTCTCATAAAATGACGTCTCACTGATGGTATTCTTGAACTAGTGTGGAATGATTTTTCACATGTTCCAAACATTTTTACATTAAATTCTGAATTGGTTGATTTAACTTTAAGCTCTCTACTAAGCAATTCTTCAATCAACTCATATGACACATTTGTACTGTAAATTGCATTCCACACATCCACCAACAATACCAATTCCACCGACTCTAGTGTATTATTATTCGTTCTATAACTTGCCTACAACATAATACAAAAGTGCGCAATTTAAAATATGAGTACGCTTAAAGTAATAAAATTTAATATTATTTAATTAACTGAAAAGATGAATATACAATTGGATAGCTGGTTAAGTATGAATAACTGAAATTAGAGTAATTAATACTTGTGTTGTGATGTTTGTGGAGTTGATGCGTAGGGATTGTAGTATCGATTCGACGTTTGAAAAGGTTACATTTTCTATGGTGTTACTTGAGATGACCGAGTCTTCAGAACACGAGGATAAAAAGTAAATGATGAAATTGGTTAAACCATCCAATAAATGGAGAAAATCAGCGTTAAGAGCAGCAATACCATTGCTTACAATGGTAGTGGAGTACAAATCAACCTTGAAACAGCGGTGCGAAAGTACCTTGAGTATGAGTGCAGAAGCTAGTAAGGATTTGGACGCAATTACTAAAATTAATGAATCTGTTTGCACATCTCCGTGAATAAACCTTATTGAACCCTTTTTAGTAGCACATAGGCTTAAAGTTGTAATTACCAGCCTCACAGTTAAGATTTTAGAAATACTTGCAAAAAGTTCAAGTAAAAGCTCGTTTGGTAATGTTACTAGTGTCGTTTTCGAGGGAAATGACGAACCCAAAAGAAACGGTAAAGTGAAGTCAGACACAACTTTAAAATCCTTCTGGGACATTTTTTCCCACACCTGCCTGTCATGATCACAGCACAAAACACATAGCCAGCTGAAGCAGTCCCTCACTGAAGACTCAAGCCTTGTATACTTAAAGTTACTACTCAACAAAGTATACAAATCATCAAATGATGACTTAATCTTTGAAACTAATTCTCTTTTTAGCCCTGAAAACATAGGCACATTCACCGATAAAACTGACTGATACACCTGAACTGAGTCTGAAAACTGTGCAAAGAGACATGTATACTTATCATCCCTCAACAATTTATCCCAGAATTCGTCCTTACAAAGTGTTATTGGTAGTTCATCTACAGGTTCATTTTCCACAGAATCAAACTTAACATCCCATTCTGGCACGTTATCAAATGAAACCACATCTGAATCTTCCACATTAAAATACTTTTCATAATTAAANGTCAACACATTTTCATTCACAGTATACTCATTCTGCTGATTCAGTTCAGTTATGTCACCAATCTCTTCCAAATCATTTGAAGGATAAGATTCAGTATCTTCTTCTGGAAATGGTTCTATACTATTTGAATGATCAGAAACTGGAATTGAATGTTCAGTTACCGTTCTTGATCTAACAGTTGCTGATGTTTCTCTTGACACTATTCTATCCAATACCCGCACTACTTCCACATTACTTGATCCAACTATTTCATTAGCCTGTTCCATTTGGACATTATTTCTATCCATTGTATGGACATTTACTTGGTCTCTTACATTTCTATCTACTGTCTGAACATTGTTTCTCTCTAGTACCTGTGAGTTATGGTCCAATTCTCTCACATTTGGATATGAATTTGATCTGTCACCCACATTATATGCTACTCTATCATTAGGATTTACATGTCTTTCATTAGGATTTACATGTCTTTCATTAGAATTTAAATAATTTCTTTCATTAGGATTTACATAATTTCTATCAATCGAGTTTGGTATTTCTCTCCTGACATTAGAGGTTAAGAATGTGTTGATTATGTTTGACTCGCTCAGGGTCCCAGTATTAGCGCCAGCATTGCGTTCCGGATTAATACTTGAGCCTCTCAATACAAGAGTTGCTGGATCTTGGAATATGAACACTAGTGACATTCTTCTTGAGGGATCATTTTGTGTTATCGGGTCAAAGACAACTTCAAGTACTGAGCCTATGGAGTTTCCACCAATTAACAACTCAGTTCTAAGACATAGTTGTCCGTCGTCCTGATGATCTAGTGTGAAGTGTGCAGTTAAAACGTCGCCGATTGCGTATCCAATTGTGGCTGCAAATAACTGAGAAGTAAAGCTCAAGCTATTCGAGTGCGAGAACCCTACCACGTCATTACGCTCAAACAAGTCTGATACTGTGCCAAACACACAATCTGCAGGTGCAACTGTTATCCCAAACCTACTAGCGTTGAGAATGTAAAAGTTTGTAGTCAATTGCACTGCAGTTGTTCCGAGAGTTGGGGGTATCCTGTACATCACAATCCCTCCCATATTGTTTGCCCTTATAACCTGTAGAGTATTCTCTGAAATGTCAGCCTCAAAATCCACTGAATTCCTGTGTGTTACAAAATGATCTGAATGAGGCAAAGTCACAAAAGGGTCATTCGGCTCAATCTTTGTCACTGGCTTAAAACTCTTACTTATCAAAATCGACTGAAAGTTTTCCCTCAGTGTTGCGTAAATACACTCCAATGGCACTTGTTTCAATGGCGGTAACCACTTCAACACAAATACTGCATGTATCTTTGGTGATGCCAATACCGTCTTCAAACATCCAAACCCACTCACTCCAAACTTATTCACGCTCACACCATTAATACTGTACATATTAGCATTGTTATTTGTGTAGGCATTGGTGACTTTATCACTGAGAATTTTATTGGCAAAATAATTGGTGTGAGAAGTTGCGGATAATTGTTTAATTGTTACGACTAGGAGGTTACAGAATCGTTGCCCTAAGCAATCCATTGATAGAAATGCTTGTGCTTGTCTTTCACCAAGTGTAAATGTGGTCAGCAAACTGTTTAAAACCAAGTATATAAGATTATAGTTTTCACACGCTCTCACCAAGTTAATGAGGTAAGACAATATGTTACCCCAAAAGAAGTCCATTTCCTTCTTGTAAATCTGGTTAGTTGAACAAGTTGAACAGCCTCGCGTCACCAACAAGTTATCTGCAGTATTATCAGAATCTACCAGATACCCTTTTATGGTTGTGGAATACTTAAATTGACAACTTATATTACTACAGTGGTACTTTATACTTACTTTTTCCGGGTTATCTTTACAGTTACACGCTGTGCTCAAGTTAAATATCTGCACTGCTGTGCTTCTCAAATACTTGAATAATATTCCCAATACCAAGCCCACATCGCCCATCCTACCACTACTAGCTCCACCAGGCGCACTGTTACTACGATTTGAACCAGTCTGTGCATTTGTAGTGTGTAGATTAGTTGAAAGTTCAACCCATAGTAAATATTTTAATAGTAGATATAAGTTGGATCTGACAACGTAAAAGTAGTCCAGGCCTTTAATTCCCAAAACTTGTGTCCAAGTACCATTTACTCCTTCAATCTCCAAATTGCCTCCCAAATAATTCACTAGCGAAAGCTCAATCTCATTTGTGTTTCTGTTGGTAATATTCTTAGGCAATGTCAAGTACACTGTAATGTCTCTAGATGTGTTTATACCCAACGCTATATTATTACTCGTACGCTTACTGAGTGATACTTCTGATATCAAATGCCAATAATTCTCCATTCTCCACATTATTATATCATTCTCATCCAAACTCACATTTCCCCTCTTTGCCATATTACTCAACATATTCACCGAACCACTATAACCACTAGGGTTACAATTATTAACAGTATTAACAGTATTATTAGTGGTATCAGTGGTATCTAATGTGTTTGTATTGGATTGATCGAAATTGACGTCAAAATTGTAAATGAGATAGTGTCCGAGTCCGTGGCTGGTATTTTCAATTTTTGGAAAGCTCCACAGGTGAGTAAAGTTAAGATTAACTGGGTGATCTTGTTTAAGTGTTTCAGAAATTTTAGATGACTTTTTAACCATCAGGTAAATTGTTCCTCCGGGTAAAATCAGCTGATCTTTCCGGGTGAACTTCCTCATCTTCAGGCAGTGGAACAAATTCTCAACGGTTTCCTCAAAATTAGTTACAAAGTAATCTGAGATATACACGACCAGTGCAACCTCTACTGTGTAACATGAAAGACTTGTCTGATTAGCCATAGCCTTTTTAAAATTCAGCAGTGGCAGTGGGTGTAAAATCGACATCATATAGTTGAAAATTTGGTAAGAATATCTGGTATCAGTCATAGGTTCAAGCCCCAAGGAATACACTAGTGAAAAAAATGACAGTGAAATGCCCAGCCAAAAGTTCATATTCGGCCGATTGTAGTTTGTGGAATCTATAGTTGTTATTCCGCTCCTAATATACCAATCACACACATTCTCCAAAATACTACACAGATAATCATAAACCACCCGGTTGTAAATGTTTGGTACATACTTTGTTCCATTTACCAACTCGAACTTGGAATCCTTAAATGTGCATAACATTATTGGTCTCAACTTATTAATCATTATATACCAAAATAAATCCAACGTATCGTTCAAATTCTTCACATTACTCACGCCACTCTGATTCTTAGTGCTTTCCACAG
>JAJHPJ010000180.1:0-12491 GCA_026724395.1 Theileria sp. buffalo | reverse complement strand
ATACCTGTCAGACAGACCATTTTGGCAATGGCCCAAAAAATTAGTTTCTCTCTCATCTCAACTATTACAATTTGATCTGTCCGATGTTGTGGATGTTAGAGGCGGTGAGGAGGAGGGTGATGATTTTGATGAGGATCCTGAGGATGAGGACGATGAGGATATTGGAGTGTGGATAGAAGAAAGTGTAGGATTAATGTGTAATAGAAATAGTTTGAAAACAAGCAAATTTATCAGAAACGCTGTTGAAAGTCTTTTTAACACCAAATTACAGAATGACGCTATGGAAGTCAATGATCAACTGGATAAACTAGAGGATAAATCTGACAAACCTGATGAGCCACAGGATAAACTGGATAACCCAAATAATACCCTGGATATCTCGGATGACGCAGATGAATTGGATGTAGTAATGGAAGATGTGGAGAAAGAAGTGTCTGAAGAGGATTTGGTATACTTCGAACCAATGTTATCATGTTGTATAAAGAATAGCAGACTAGTTTTCCGGTTATGTACACTGGCAAATTCATACCCAGGAACTCATTTCTACACTAAATGCTCACAAACGCTCACCAATTATCAACAAGAATTACAACTCATTATCAAGTAAATTATCTATAGTAGTATTTACTTATTTACATTATTGTTTACAAATATTCTTACACATTTTTACATATTACACTGGCATACAATTGAAATAGGTATAATGAGGAGTATATGAGTTTGGTGGAGAGTGTATTGGAAGAGTTGAGGAAAAGTTGGTGTAATGTGATGTTTAAATTTGATGAGAGAACTGACTTGGAAAAGAATTTGATGAAGTTATTAATGGAAAAAATGAGTGTAACACCGGAATATGTGATACAAATGGCACCATTTCTCACTCCAGACCAACTGAATAAATTATTAATATTTTTATTCAGAAAATATGAAAAGGATAAAATAATTAAAGTGCTGGATGTGATAATAGAAACGCCAAAAGTGTCACTACCACAACACTTTTTATACTCAATTTATAACATGCCAACTTCACAAATTACTTCTAAACTAGCTACAGGAGCGTCAGAGGTTAGTTCAGTTACTCCGGTAACTCCGGTGGATGAAAAAGATTATATGAAATTACAAGTGTTGTTATTGGATACTTGTATAAAGTATTGTACGTTGGGAAGGTTTTCGGTAGAATCAGCAATATCGTCACTGTATCTAATCGTCGAATCATTTGATAATATCAACTTTGTGTTCGGTAGACTTTTATGCCAATTTGTACAGAAAGTACCATTGACAAGGAAAGTAATCGTAGATGTCATATTTCCAAAGCTGATCCAGAAACAGTGTTGGCAAGATAAGCAATTATTTAAAGGAGTTGTAATCACAATTTGCACACTGTGGAACCATTTTAAGGATCATCTCCTGAGATATATCCTGGAAATGCCAAATTCTAATGTTAAAACGGTCTTGAAAGCACTTCAAGCACAGTATAATATTGCGGACTATTTCAAAAACATTACACTACCAGATAATATTCAACTCATACTACAAGACGTCATTAATAATAAATAATTTAATATAATTTACACTAATTTAACACAATTTGTATTATCTAGAGTACAATTTAGAATATTTTAGTAAAAATCGGAATATTTTTAGTGAAAATTGTATTATGTGTAGATATGTAAGAGGTGTGGAATCTAGGTTAAAAAGTTGGAATTTGAAAAAATTTTAGGAATCTCCAACAATTTGGCAAAATCACAGTATTAAGTGGTGTGGAATCCACTAACAATAATTCAAGCGGCAAATTAGTGATTAATAGTAAGAAAGGATGATAGAATCGATTGAAATGGAAATTAATAAGTTTAGAAGCTAAGATTTGGAAGTCTGAGAGGGGGTAGTTAGCGCAGTCGGTTAGCGCGCGGGTCTCATAATCCCGAGGTCGTGAGTTCGAGCCTCACACTACCCAAATTTAATTTTTTCCATTTTTATTTCAACTTTACTATTTTAATTTAAATTGATTTCAAAATCAAACAATTTTGTTATTTTATATTTGTACATTTTTCAAAAACCGAAAAAGGCTCAGATTCCACTCTAATGTTTAACTATTGTACTAATTAAGTAATTATATAAACATCCACTGTTAATGTGCTTTAAAAGTACTTGTAAAACACCCTGTAATATATACCGCAACACACTACTTACGGATTAAATCCCAGCAATTAATCGCAACCTAGCCCCTATGGGTTTGGAGGAAGTAGAAACAACTCCAAATGAACCCTTGACCTCTGAAATTTTAAATCCCGAAGATACTCAAAAAAATGACCTCAACCAAGTCACGGATTCCTTCGAGAATCTCAACTTCGTTGACCGGAACATCACTGACCTAAAAAGGGAATTAAGTTCAAAAGACAAAGAGGAGCTGATTCTGGCCGATGACAATTTAGTTGAAGCTGATACAAATCAGGAGAAAACTAGTAATTTAGAGGCTCAAAATCCGGAAAATGAACGTGATACAGAGCCTCCACCAAAACCAGTTAATCCTCAAAATATACCTCAGGAACACTTCAACTATGGACTCGAGGGGATTTTCGACGCAATGAAGTCATATTTTACCGATAAATCGCCGTTCCTGCCCACAGGAAAGTTAGATACCGAAGCACTCAAACATAAACTACTCCAAGAGTATTTTCTTACACATTCTCGAACATATCCAATTAGAATATTATATATTAATTACACAGTCACTAAATAATTAGGGTATTATATAGTAATAACGGTATTGTATTTGTTGGTGATAAATGTGTAGTACGTCTGACCCTGAGGAGTCGTTGGACGAGGAATCGATTTTTTTCGACAGATTTGTACATAATTTAAATTACGACCAAACAGTGAATTTTCGGTCTGGGAATGTCTCTAAGCTGTCGCTGGAGACTCTGTTCTACGTGTTCTACAATGTGCCCCGAGATACAATCCAGAACCTAGCCTCAATTGAACTCTATAAAAGGCTGTGGAAATACCACGAATCCAACAAACTGTGGTTCAAACATGATCAAAAAAAATGTAATCCACAATATAACATTAGTTTACATTATCCTAGAGTATATAAAAAATTATGTTATTTTTAAATGGAAATATTTAATTATGTTAATTTTATTAATTAATACTTAATAGCGTTATGGGTATATTTTGACCCGGCGACTTGGGGGATACGTAGTTACAATGTGACGCCGGAAGTGGAAAACGCATTATTGTCTAGAGCTGAGATGGAAAAGAAACTTGAAACACAGGAATGGCAATAACTTTCTACTATGAACCATTAATTTCATAATAGCCATCAATTTTTCAATCAGATTCTTTTACACAATTTTATTTTAAATGTTTTTATCCATTATATTTTTTTTATTAAGTTTTAATTGAGTGATAAAATGTATGTTTGATCCCCACTCAGAGGAATCACTCAAGTTCCGTAATTTCATAAATATTTTAATTTAAAAATTAAAATTTATTAAATCAATTTAAGTAGATAAAAATTATTTGAATTTTTTAATTTTAAACTTATTTTTTTGTGATTCTATTTTTTCAGTTTTACTATTGATAACAATTTTTAAGTTAAAATATTTTATAAAAATTTGATTTAGTAATTTGTTTTGTCAATCTCGAGTTAAAATGACCACTTTCGTTCCTCTTTCTCAGGACACGGAAGGCGCTGTGAGTTCAGCTTCTCTCGGTGACTGGGTTCTTGGGATTCTTAAGGTCAGATGTCCCAGTAAGACTGCCACTTACTATGCTCAGCTTCTGGATCAGTTCCAAGAAGTTGAAGGTGAGCAAATTATCAAGGAGTCATTTCAACTTTTTGAGCTTTTACTCAGTGAACATTTAACTGTTTTTGAGTTTCTCGAAGAATCTAAAACCAATGGCACTACTGTCATGCTATCACTTGATCCCACTTCTAAAGCAGAATCTGAAGTATCTACTATCTCACTATATTCATTTTTTATTATATACTTCTAAATATACTATTAACACCTATAGATAGTATTAACACATATAAATAGTAATAATATACCTATATTAGTTAACAATTCTGTAGGTTCGAGTTAAGTATACAGATGCTTTGAAGCAGGTTGAAGAGTATTTTACAGTATTGATGTACATGTTACAGCTCAGATTTACCAGTTCTGGTCAAATTGAGAAGGCAGGCCATCTTCTTCTAAAAGCTATTCAAGGCGGTGAAAGCTTTTTAGAACTAAGATTAAGACTTCTTCAGATGCTCTACAACTCTGTAGAGTCAACTCTGCCTCTTAGAGTTGATGTTTACATTGCCATACTTGAATTTGCCGCTAAACATAACATCTTCCACACCCTCATTCCCATTGTCAAAGAGGTAATAACACTATCTCATCTCCTATTTCACATATATAATATTTCTGTAGGTGGATGAGTGGATGGTTGATTGGTCTATAGATAAGAAGACGAAGATTAGAATATATCATATAATTGCTGAGGAACTTGATAAACTTAACAGAGGTGATCTTGCCTATAAATTCTGGAAAAAAAGAGTTGAATGTCTCAGTGAACCTGATCTATACACTACAGAGTTTGTTTCTCTAACACTAGTTAACTATTTAACCATATATTATACCCTAAATTAATACATACTGATAATGCTGTAGTGAGAATGTAATGGCTACAGTAACATTTGTGGTACGCAGTTTGAGATCTGAGGACATATTATACTTTGACCAGTTATTGTTAATGCCCGCTGTAGCTCATCTAAACGAGACTAAATATGCTCCCCTAATAAGTTTACTGGAAATCTTTATTAGAGGAAATTTGGAAGATTTGGATAAATACTTGAAGGAGAACTCTGAATTTGTCAGTGAGCTTAAACTTGACCGAAAACCTTTAGTAGAAAAGTTAACACTGCTAACAATCAGTACAATGTGTCAACAGCAGTCTGAAATCCCAATAGAGATGGTTGAAAAGAACCTTCAGCTGCCACCAGAGGAAGCTGAACAGATGATCGTCAACGCCATTAACAAGGGTGTTATGGAGGCTTTAATAGACCAGAACAGTAAGAAAGTTATTATTAATCATGTGGTCCATCGCGAATTCGGTAACGAAGAATTAAAACAGCTTTATAATAATTTAAAACAATGGCGAAGCTGCATCAATACTCTAATCAACATTGTAGATAATAAATCACTTAATTCTTCCTAATCTCTCGCCATCTTTTACTCTAGTTTACTTTTATATTACTCTGTTTAATCACGTATTCTATTTATTTATTGGAGTACACAGATGTAAAAAATTAATTACATGTCGATAATTCTGGATAATTTTTGAATCCGATTAATCAGGAGGTCGCCCTAAATAATTTATACTTCAAGTAAAATCTACCTGTTTTATGGTCTTGACGTAGTTATTATTCCTCTCATCACCAACATTATTCTCAATTATACCATTCACCTTATCTATCTTACAGTCCAATCTCATCCCGCTTATATACGACACCAATTCTCTATACCATTATTACACACTGTTTAGTCAGTATTTGCTATCTACTAAGTTATTGTATTAATAAACTAAAAATAGCGTAAAATACTCTTCAATAAATTCTGGAGAAACTTGGAACGCGTCGGCCATATTTTTTAAAGTGACGGATTTATAAGGTCTTAAAAATTGTTTGTAGGCAGGCAATCTAGCCTGACGTACAAAATATCTACAGTGTCGTCCCAGATAACGGTCCTTCAATATCAATTTACTCACGTCAACTAATGAAATAATTATACAATTATGTTAAGATTACCCAGGTGTTTCATGTAGTTTTTATAATTACAGTTGTAGTAATCGCTAATGAGTTGGTATAAACAAGATCCTGGGGAAGCTACTTGTGCCACTTCACTCGATAATAATACCTTCTTACTTATCACATTACGATCCATAGTTATCTAATATCAAATTGACAAGTGTTATAGTGGTAGAGTGTGTATACAGTATACAACTATGTAAATATTACCAGTGAGAGAACAATGGAGTAAAGTACAAGTTCCTCTAGTGAGATTAACTCAGTGGCTGTGAAAGTGGAAAGGGATTCGAGAAAAAGTTCAGTAGCTGAAGATATAATAAACTGAAATTAAAAATACCTTCTTTAAACTTTCTACATAACATTAATTGAACGGCTTCATATATATGTAATCTATTTCTCAGTTCCCAATCACCTCCTTTCTCAATATCTCTAAAATATAAAATTAGTTCTGACAGAATTAATAAAGTAACTAATTAAGTAATAGAGTTAGTACAGTTTAGCTTTTTCCATGTATTTAACGAGTAGTGGAAGATCGTTGAAAAAGAACGCCGCCCTCAAAATTGTAAGCATTATCTCCAGTTTACTGTTAATTCCAACCGTTTTCTCCAAGGCCTGTTCATACACTTTCACTGTATTTTCCTAAAGAAATATTAAATATTATGGATCAAAATTTGAAGGATAAACACAAATAGAATAGATAATCATTAATTTGATACGTGATCACCGATTTTGAAGTAGTAATTACCCTTATCCAGGATAGAATCTTTAATTTCTGAAGAACCAAAGTTCTTCTCAGCAAATTCAATTTTTTCATCTAATTCGGCAAGAGTCTTTGAGTTCAACTCCTTAAAACTTTCAATCTCAAAATCATCCTCAATTATACCAAGCTTAGGCTTTATACGCTCATAATACGGATACATATCTGAACAATGTAAAATATGGATAAATGATAAATAATTAAGATAAAGTTAAGAGTAAAAAGACTAACGATTTTGTTTAATAAGTTCTAGTAGAGGTTTTTTAATCTTTTCAGGGTCAATTCCAAGCTCCTCATGGACAGTAAAAAGATGCCTAAATATTACCAGTTTATAAAATTCAAAACATTACAAAGTAATAATTCATATAGTAAATAAGGTAATTTAGTACCTAAGTTTCTCAATTTCGAAGTTAGGGAGCGACTTTAAGGTTGTAACGGTGGCGTTATCATTCCTAAAGATTAAATAAAATATTAAAACGAACCTCGAAGGCATCTTTAAATATTTATACCTAATAAAAATAATTTAATAAATGAAAAATTTAGAACAAATTAATAGTTGGAATCAAGAAAATTATGAGGTGTAAACAGTAAATAACACATTAAGATTAAAAAACTAAAAAAATTAAAAATTGTAATTTTCAAAACCAAATTAATAATCATAAAAAATTTGATAAAGTAGAATTAATATTATTAATTATAAATAAATTATTTAAAAAATAAACACAAAAAGTAATAACCAATAAATGAAGAATAAATAATAGTAATAATAGATTTATCAATAGTATAAATAATAAACTGTGAAAATAAGTGGAATCTCAATTAAAAATAACAAATTCTTTAAAAATCAATCAAAACCGTATTATTGGAATCAAACTCATGTGTTTATTTTAATTACACGATTATTATAACATCTGTTGTAATATTGTTATTTTATTTTTAATTTGTTGATTGGTTAAGTTTATTTTATTTTATCTTTTGGTACTTCCCCATCTATGGGATGGGGAGTTAGTAATCTTATGACTTATTTTACTCTTTATTTTATATATTATCTTGGCTTGATTTAGTCATATTATATATTTGATTTATATTTTATTATAGCCCAGATTTATTATATTTTAGTCCCGTTTACTCTTTATTTTTATTTCCGTTTTTTAAACTCTTTATATAAATGAAACTACTTAAGAAGAAGAGTAAACAAAAGAAGGCTGTACCAGGCCATAAAGTCAAGTATGTTCTTGACTGTACTGGACCTGCAAATGATAATATTATTAACACCGCTGGACTTGTAAATTTTTAATTATTTTTATCAAATTATTTTTAATAAAATAATAATGAAAAATTATATATTCGGAAATAAAAATGTTATAGGAAAAGTTTCTTCATGATAGGATAAAAGTAGATGGAAAGACAGGAAATCTGGGAACAAAAGTACTAGTTACAAGAGAGAAGAACAAGATCCACGTCACAACTGAAGTTCCATTCTCCAAGAGATACATCAAAGTATTATTTAGACAATATCTCACATATATTCAAATAAAAACACATCTATATATTGAATAATAAATAATTTAATGATATATTTTTTTTAGTATTTAACAAAGAAGTATTTGAAGAAGCAACAACTGCGTGACTTTTTGAGGGTAGTGGCGAATAAGGAGCACTCGTATGAATTAAGATACTTCCAGTTAAATGAGGAAGCAGAGACATAATCTGATCAACTTCATTAGAAAAGATATATGTAGTTATTTAATAGTGTAATTCACTCAAATATTTCATGATAAATGAAGCTTAAATAAGAAAGTGTCAAGAAGTAAAGTAAAGGTGTTAAAGTAGTGAGAAGTGTATATAAATAATTGTGATGATTTTGAGTGATAGAGAATAGAAGGTCGAGGTGTTAGTTACTTGTGCCATGGGAGAGGTTTGAGATGTTGAGAGACATTGAGAAAGAAAGAGTTTTGATAAAATCTAGGAAAGAATAAATTCGTCCTGAGTAAAAAATTTAAGGTTTTAAAATAGTATAATTTTTACTTTCTGAATTTTGCCACATACTAACCTGATAGCACAAATTTATTAACAATTATTCGAGATAGTACAGATGGAAAAATCCACTGGGTATTCTACATTATTACGGAATTTGAGGTTCTCAACAAGCCCTCAAGTTGTGCGTGAGGCCTTTGAAAAATTCGGGAAAATTAGAGACGTTTACCTACCACTAGATTTTAATACCAGAAGACCTAGAGGGTTTGGATTCGTTGAGTTTTATGATAAAGCAGATGCTCTTGACGCCGTTCGCGCCATGGATAACACTGAACTTGACGGTAGTGTTATCACCTGTTGCATAGCCCAAGACCGGAGGAAATCGCCAAGCTCTATGAGAAGGTTCCAAAGAAACCGCTCAAGAAGGTTTATATCCACTATTTCCTTTAATTAATCTACCTATAATATTTATCTATTATGTGTGGAAATTAATTTTTTATTAGGGATTATAGGAGTCGTAGTCGAAGTTACCGTGGCCGATCTAGATCTCCGGCAAGGTTCCGAGATGACAGACGCCGTGGATACTCTCGCGACAGATCACCGAGACGTCATTATGATCGCCGTGATAATCGTGGCTACAGAGATAGATATGACTCTGATCACGCTAAGGACGGGCGTCGATTTAGAGATCGCGACTTCCATGACAGAGATAGGGATAGGAATTACCGGAGTTACAGAGATAATGGCCGAACAGATCGCGAGGACGTGAGGGATGATCGTGATGATTTCCGTGACGGCCGAGACGACTTCAGGGAGGAGAAACCCCGATACGATGATCGCCAGTTTGACGTTGATATGGACAAGGATAAACTTGATAACCATAACGACGACTACCGAGACTATAGTCCTTCAAGGTCTAGGTCTAACCCTTAATCATACTTCTAGTCTGTAAAACCTCTAAATTTTTTCTTTAAGATTCACTATCACTATTAGTAGTTATACATATATACATGTGTACAAGGGTAATATATTACCGAGTAACTAAATTTACATATACGACTAGTTAAAAAATAAGACTATAAAATCTTAGATGCGAGTGATTTAGAGTTATGCCTTGTTTCTAGGAGAATTGGTCCTTTAATTTTAGTCGCTTGAAGTTTATTGTTTGAAATAATAACAAAGGCGTTTTCATCAAATTTGAATACCATCCCGTCCTTCCTCTGAGTTTCCTTCTTCCGCCTCACTATTATACCACGAGGTTTCTTATTATTAACTATGCAGTCGGATGTTTTATCACGAACTGATACCTTTATACGATCACCGATTTTACCGGTGCCATGTTTATTCCTACCCAATCCAATGATACAACCTTTTATCAATCCACTATTGTCGCCACATTTCAATATGGACATTCTCTGTAACCCAGACAAAATTTTACTCAGAAACATTTTCTACAACTTAACATTAGTTCAAGAAGTGAGATTAAAATCTGGCGTTAGTGTAGGTGGATATAAAATTATCATAAAAAGGTTTGTCTAAAGTGTTTAAAATCTGTTTAGACTTGGTTAAAAATGTAGTTTCATCTATCGTTTGGAAGCCGTTGCTGTTAATGTCACCTTTGAACCAGAAAGGTTTGTAAATTATTGGATAATATAAATCAGCAGTGTGCTGGTTAAGTAAATGGTCACAAACGTCAAAATCAACCTTTTCCTTATTACTCCCCTCACAAATAGATACAAATTCCTCAAGATCACCACGATTTAAACAGTCAGATAATAAATCGCACTGAGAGTCGTTAATACTGTCCCAACGGTGAACAAGTCTACGCCAATTACTTAACCTCTTATTCCACTTTGAGTGAGTTAAGTTTAGCCTATAATCAGGAGTACGAGAGTGCCAACTATCAGATAATTCCTTTACTCTCAAATGACGTGGAACTACACGAACATATCTCTTATAAGAGTCCTGTAACTTTGTCAAATTTATAGCTCTCAACCGGCTAGAATTCTTATCCATACAAAGCTTACTATTATTTTGGTGTTTAATTTTAGGTTAGATTATAAATATTAAAAATATAATTTTTCCAAATTCTATAGTCTTGATGTGAGAATTATGAGTAAATTTATTCAAATCCAATTAATTAAAATTTTTTATAAAATTTGATCAAAAATAAACAAAAATTAAAGAATATTAATAAAATTTATATGATAAATATAATAACAATTATTAAGTGTGGGTGGTGTTGTTTTTTATATTTAGTAGAAGTAAAGTTTACAACTCACACATCTCATAAAATTCTCCATAAACTAATTTTAATTAATTTTTGTAACATAATAAGATTATTACAATATTACTTCTCACATTAATGTAACTGAAATGTGACGTTGTTTTGAGAGAATGACACACATTAGTGTTAAATTATTATATGTTATGGTTTATGGTTTAAATTTAACAATTATTAAATGTGTAAAAAATAATTCCGAAAATATTGGCAATTTTCTCACACCGATGCTCATGGGCGGCCTTTCAGCCTTGACCTACAACGGTCAAGGGTATCAGGGACAAATGCCACATATCGCAGTCAAGATTATGCCCTCAAAGAAACTAAGACTCACTCCCACCGAGATGAACACGTTACTATTCGCAATTAAGAGAGAAATACACAATAAAGTACTTTTAATACAATTAATTTTTACTTTTAGGTTAACAAACTTGAAGGTTATTGTTTAACTATTTTTCGATTTAGGATTTATTTATAATTAAATATAACTGTTTTGTTATTATTTACCAAGTTATATGCTGAGTTATATATGTTATATACACTAATCAATGTGTATAATTTTACTAGAGGAGTTGTATGAGCATAGACATGATAATGAAAAACACCTATCAACATGGGCATTAAACCAGGCGCCTGTTTATATGCCATTTCACGGTAAATAATTAAATTATTATATTCAGATTGGCATCCTACACATTTGTTAATAATAAAAATTTTAGAATCTGTAAAGAAGAAGATTCCAAATTATCAAAAAACTCTTAATTTGGAAGTAAAAAAGTTAAAGAGTAAATTTGAGCCTGAGAAGTCAGAAAATAAGGAGACAAACACACAGAATCAACAGGTACACCACATTAAATCAGAAAATATATAAAATTATCATACTAAATTATCAATATGATACAGGTTGAAGATAATAAACTTTCAGTGAAAAAATTATAATTTTATTTAATCATTTTACTGATAAATTTTAAATTTCATTTCCCCACACCTGTAAATACATTTTAATTGATATTTCTATCCATTTGTAAATTAGTATCCCCTTTTATTCCTGTTAATATTATTAGATATTTCAATGTGTTTGTTTTATGCTGATTTCAAAGTTATTTTTAGGATTTATACCATTTTTAGTTCCATTAAAGATTTTGATTTGCTTTGTTAAAATATGAGGGTATTTTCTTATTTTTAGGCTATATTATTATTAGATACACTAGTTTAGAGTGTATTCATTAACTTGCTTATATTTTTGATGTAGATAATTCAACAGTATGTTAGAGAATTGCTATCTTCAGCGATCTCTAAATGCTCAACCAGTGAAATCGTCCAAGAATTCGCTAAACATCCCAACGTTTGTGTCGCAAAACCAAAATTTGGAGACTACCAATGTAAGTTTACCCATGTTTACCGACTTATTAACAGCAAATATTGTATTATTACTGTTATATATCATTAAATATTTGATATAGGGAGTGATGCTTTGTCTCTGTTTAAATTAGCAAAAGAGCACTTATCTGTAAATAGTCCTAAAGAACTGGCTGAAATGGTTAAAAGTAACATTACTTCTAATTCATTTTCATCAATTAACGTTTCACCTCAAGGTAACATATTATGTTTAATGTGAGTATAGGATTTATGACATTTGTATTATCTAATGATTGGATTGAACAGGAAATCAGATCACTAGC
>JAJHPJ010000179.1:0-12740 GCA_026724395.1 Theileria sp. buffalo | reverse complement strand
AACACATCAAATTAATGTCCAATTGTGATTTTACAGGTGTAATATCATCAAGTAAGAATGTGTTAATAGATTGTTTTAAGAATAATAATAATCTGATCTTAGTATTTAGATTACAATTCTGGAACATTTGGTCAAAAAGTTGTAATATTACTTCACTGGTGACATAATAATTAAGTAAATACGACGACATTAGCATGTCCGCAGGATCAAATGACATTGATTTTGTCAATATTACACAAATAAATTCGATTAAAATTCCTATATCCAATTTTAATCCACTCATACCAATTACTTTACTACTTTCCATAGTGTCAATAGTGGTGACTTGATAAGTATTGTGTTGAAAAGTGAAGAGTATAGAATCCAAAGTATTATTCTGTGTACCAATGGAAAGAGTTGGAACTGAAGGTTCAATTGAGATAATTAGTAATGAAACACCTTGATAAAACCCAGGGAAACCACTTCCATACTTCATTAACTCATTCAATAAATAGTTCCTCGAGAGTTTAAACCTTTTATACCAATATTTAACCAAGTGACCAAGTGTAACTAGACACTCCCTACCAAGCTCACTGTTATTCTCCAATAGCTTATACACCACAACACTTGTCATTATTACACTCTCCAACATCTTATCATTAATGTAACAGAGTTCCACACCAACTATGTCAACTAAGTCACAACTATTAGAAGTGTCACCAGTATCCACACTGTCAATAGAATCCAAAGTGTTAAGAGTGTTAAAAGTATCATTAGTTAATAGTTTTAGTGATATAGTTGTGATGTGTATAATTGTAATAATAATTTGAGTGTACGAGTAAAAATTATTGAGCCATGAGTGCCCGGTTAGGGAGCTGAATGCACCAATTTCCGCCTTGACAAGAGTATTAAAATCAGTCATAATTGCTCCCAAACAGTAATTCCAAAGCTTAATCAATGGACTAAAGTTATTTTCCAGTAATTTAGTAAATTTCTCACTGTGTTCACCTGATCTTCCCATGGAAACGAGTAAACTTAACCCGTACTGGACATGATTTGGTAACTTTTCCGGTGGTACCACTGATAACTTGAGATTTTTATAATTTCTATAATGCTCCCAAGGTATTCCCAACTCCTTAGCCCTAGACCAATCCTCACCAACTCGAACACTACTCATCAGATTACTCAATTTAATAGTTGTATCCTTTAAATACACAGTACTCAACTCTAAACTACACATTTCAGTTTCCTCAGTTACATTAGTATTTTGTAACAACTCTACGACAAATTGTGTCAAGTCAACTGGTACTGAGTTAGGTACTGAGTTAGAAATAGCTGGAATTGAATACAAATTCTTCAATGTATCATAAGTTAACAATACTAAAGGACAATTTTGACTAAATTTAGTCAAGTAAAACTCCAAAAAGTTGTACAATCGCTTGCCTAAGTTGGCCAGAACTTCGTAAGTCACATCACTATTCACAGCGTTACAGAGCAAATATAACAAAATTGACACATTTTTGTTAATTTTATTCGTCAGAGTGAGTGGAGAATCGTCTCGGATTAAAATTACGTATGATTTTAAGGCCTTGAGGATAAAGTTGGACACATGCGTGTTGGCCAAAAACTTGTTGAAAACCTTGAAAAAATTCCCAAATTCGCGTGACAAATTGTGCAAATCATCAGCCGTCGTGTCAAATGAACCTTGACTTATCGTCAATGATATTAATACCAACACTTTATTATACAATAACAACTCCACCAATTCATTTTTTAACCTCTTATAATATTTAATCACAGAGTTGACACTGTCATTAGTCACACTGTTACTGACAGTATCATTCACAGTGTAACTCATAGTGTTACTAAGTTCATGAGTTAATATCTGTAGTGATATTATATTATGTAATGTTGAGAATAAATCTTGTAGATAAAAGTGTTTGAGGAACTGTTTGAGGAATTGGAACGTCTTTGTGATAACTTTCTGAAGGTCAAATGTCACCAGTGGCAACTCCAGCAGTTGAAATTCAATCATTTTATACAAAAATCCAACACTTTTCATAAACTGCAACTCTCTCACCAGTGATACGATGAACTTTGTACCCACTTTAGCAGTTAGTGACTGTATCAAGTCAACTGACTGCATTATCAAATTCATTAATTTAGCAAAATTTAGCGTAAATTCACTTGAAATTTCCATTTTTAGCTTGGAAATTCTGTTGTAAAATGACTCCACCTGGGATAACAAAAGGTATAATTGGACATTACTACCAATCACAACACTCTGCGATTGATAAACATTACTCGAATTTAAGTTGGTTGAGAATACATTACTCGAATTTAAGTTGTTTGAGAATACATTACTCGAATTTACATTACTTGTGAATAAATTGTATACAAAAGTGTTGTAATTTAGTGAGGAATGAGGTTCGAGGAACTTTGCAATGGCCTGAGGATGTGAAAGGATAATTGACAACAAGTTGAGGATACAATTTTTCTTGTCAAAGCTTGTGTAACTTGAGAACAACGAATGGAAATGCTTTTCAAAGTGTTTTTCTAAGGATTTTTCAGTTAAAAAAAACCTCACAAGTCGCGAGTCTTGCAATAGTAACGTCACTAACTTGTACAAAACATCTGAAGAATCAAATGTTAACTGTGTAAATGACAGTTTTAACACCGTTTCCAGCGCATTGTAATCCATAAACTCTTTAAACAACAAATCATTCGTTATGAAATTCGTCAACAAATTTATCACTTCCTCAACCAAATTCTCAACCAATTTTTCTAATTTATCCAATTTTTCTAATTTTTCAGATTTTTCTAATTTTTCACTTTTTTCACTAAATTTCTCAAATTTTTCCGATTTTTCAAATTTTTCGGCGAGAGTGTTTAGTGTTTTTTTTAAATTTTGTATCTTTTCATATTCTTCATTGATACTTAAATAATTTGTCAAGTCGTTCATACTTTTGTAATTCACATTTCTATTCTCCTTCAACAACTTTACACTATTAGTCGGCCCAGTAAAACCATTAGTAAAAGTGTCAGTGAGTGACTCTGTGGCTATTTGATGCTTGTTTAGGTCTAAGATTTGAGGTCCGTAGTAAACCAATTTGGTTAATTTTACCACTGGAATGGTATCTGAAACAGTTCCCATGACGAGATATGACAAAGATTTGTAAGATCCTGTGATTAAAATGGAGTCGATGAGGTTAATTTTAGCTGAGTTTGACTGTTTGGAGGACTTGGACTTGGCAGATTTACCAGTGGTAGAGTCAGATTTACCCTTGAAATTGCCATTTTGAAGAAATGTGAGATAGTTTTGAAGTTTAAATAGTTTCAACTGTTTAAATTCAACACTATCCTCAGTAATTACCTTCACAAATACTCTCAAATCTTCATCAAACAAGTGAGTTTCAGAACTGAATTCCACAACAGAACTCACCGAATTAGCACCAATTTCGGCTGTATCACCGATAGATTGGACTGTTTGACTGTTGGAATTGTATGAATTAGTGTTAGATTTGGGTAATCCAGTGGTAAATCCTCCTGATTCAACACTAGAATCAGGTGATTCAGTACTAGATTCAGCTGATTGAGAGTTAGAATTGTTGTGAGATTGAGATTTGTTAAGTTTTGTGCAAGCTCCGTAAAGAGGAACAATGAAGCTATGGAAGTGAATTGGTTTATCAAATGTAATAATTTGATGGAATAAAGGATTTTCTAAATTCTTTTGGAATCTTAATTGTAAATCAATTTCCTCTTCAGATTTACTTATTTTCCCAGAAACTAACACTTGATTTTTCTCAATCCCAGGAATCTCCAATAACTCATCAGATTCCAACATTATTCACACCAATTTATTCATCAACATTATTCACAAATAATTTACAAATAATTAACATAATTATAATAATTAATAATATAATAAAATTAATAAAAATTAATAAAATAAAATTTGGTGGAAATTTGGTGGAAAATTGTGTTAATTTAAGAGTTGTGTAATTAATGATCCGATGATTGAGGATTCGGTGATATGATAAGCCAAATGAGTATGAAGACATTTAATATGAAAGAAATCATCACTTCCACCAATTCCATACCTTCTCAACGTATTCACTATTGACAAACCTTTACTCAAATTTATACAATCATCATTACTATTCATTAAATTATTATTCATTAAATTGTTATTATTGGTTGAATTAGTAATAGTATTGTTTAGATTAGTAATAGAATTGGTTAGATTAATGTAATTTTGATAATTTTGTGAAGATTGTGAAGATTTGATGAGTGTGAAATCAGTGGAGTTGATGAAGTAATTGTAGAAGGACTGGATGAGAGTTGGATGTGTAAATTGAAATCTTCTAAAGGTATAAAAAATGTTATCCAAAATCAATAAACTAATCAAATTTTCACATTCCAACTTATCTTTTTCATTATTTTTATCATCAAAATTGTTATTTTTTTCAGTAATTTTATCATTAGAATTGTTAATTTTTTCATCATTTTTATCATCTGAAGAGTTAATTTGTTCATTAATTTGACAGTTAGAATTAGTAATTTGTTGAATAATTGAATTGATTGTTGATTGAATGTCTTTGATTAAGCCTTTGCCTTCAAGTTCTGAGACTCTTGAAATCAAATCCTTATTCATTAACCAATAAATTGTAGGAAAAGGCTTCAGCTCTGATGCTCTCATTAACACTTTTTCATACTCTAAATCATCCAATTCCACATTATTACTAGGTAATTCCAGAGTATTATTAGGTAATTCCATAGTATTAGTGACCAATTCTCCCAGGTTGTGTCTCAGTTCTCCAATTAATTGATAATGTAAATCATTTAAATCATTACTATGGTCCAAAATATTAAATATTATATCACACAATAAGTCACTTATTCTCACACTCTCATCACTATTAACACTATTAACACTCTCCACACTGTTCATACTATCAATACTATTAATACTATCAATTGTATTGTTAAAAAAAGAGTTGAGAGGATACTTGTGTGATGTGTAAAGTTGTTGATTAATTTTGTATGCCCACTTCTTGTCATATCCTTCGTCAGTTCCAGGGGTTCTCACAGGCTTAAACTTGTTAACTAACAGCTCATGAGAGTTTAAAATGAATGGTGAGATTACTCCCACCAACACTGATTTACTCTTAATCTCACAGGAACTTATTTGTCTACTATTCACAGTACTAAGTAATAATTTCTTAATATCACTACACATACTTTTACCACTGTAATCATGGGTAATATTGTTAATAGTGTTAATAGTGTCACCACTGTAAGTATTGTTAACCCTGTAGGTATTGTGTATGGTTGAGATGAGACCGAAAGGTTCTCTTTTGATTGTTATATTACAAGAGTCAAAATCAGTAAAAGTTAATTTCTCAAGAGGTAAACTCCTGGAATTTAATGGTAAACCACTCTTGTTAATGTGAAATTTTTTAACATTTTCAATAAAACGCTCAATACATACTGACCAATCCAATTCCTCAAACTCTTTTCCAATACTATTTACATTACTATTTATACTATTATTTACATTATTTACATTATTATTGACATTACTATTGTTGAGATTAGGAGTGTTCGGATTGAGAAACTGTTGTAAAATGTGAAAATTTGTTAAATTTTGGATTTTAAGTTTTTTCTGTAAAATAAGCCAGAAAATTGTAAATAAATCAATATAACGAATAAACTTAAAATGTAACCTCGTCTTCAATTTTTTAAAATCGCCCGAAAACCCATTTAACACATTATTAACCTCTAGAAAATCCGGATTGTCCAGTTTTTCAGTCATTTTCAGAATATTTCCTGAGATTCCCAAGTTATTACTTATGAAGCCTCAGGAAAACTTATAAATAAATATTTTACACATTTGCATATAATTTACACAATTTCTACATTTAAAATATGATTAAATATTTTACAAATAATTTAATAAAAGAATCTCTTAGGAATCCAATCACTTTATCACAAATTACTACATCCCATGGGGATTTTAACACTCATTCCAACTTATTAACACTAATTTTCCATAATTCTCAACTAATTTCCATAATTTAACAATTAATTTATAATAATTTAGAATAATTTATAATAATTTGGAATAATTTGTAGTTATTTGACAAATTTGAGTAATTGAAGAAATTTGAAATTTTTCTGTAAATTTGACAAAATTCGCTTAAAAATGGACGAGAGGACGTTTGTGATGGTGAAGCCGGACGGTGTTCACAGGAATTTGGTGGGTGAGGTTTTGAAGCGTTTTGAGCTCAAGGGTTTGAAGTTGGTTGCTGCCAAGTTCATGATGCCTTCGAGGGAATTGGTAGAAAAACATTACTCAGCACATCAAGGGAAACCTTTTTTTGAAGAATTAGTCACTTTTGTAGGCCAAGGACCCGTTTTCTGTACCGCCTGGGAAGGACCCAATGCCGTCAAAGTTGGTCGTACTCTTCTAGGTACTCTTTATACTATTATTCATATTATTATATAGTTATATAGTTAATTGCTATTGTATGGTAAGTATAATACAATACTATTTGTGTAGGAGTCACGAATCCTGTGGATAGTTTACCGGGTACATTGAGAGGTGACTTTGGTTTAACATTGAGTAAGAATTTGGTACATGCGAGTAGTTGTTTGGAGGACTCTGTTACCGAGTGTAATCTCTGGTTTAAACCTGATGAGTTTGTCTCCTGGACTCCAAACTCAACCAAGTGGGTTCTCTAACCCCAATTAATCTACTTACAACAGTACTATTACACTTACCACAGTACTATATAGAATATTAACTATATAATACTATAGTACATTAGGTAATCCACGGCTAATCCATAGATAATCCAGTGGTAATTACATAGTAATCCATAGATAATCCAGTGGTAATTCACTGGAAATAAGCGGATAATCCAGTGATTCACTGAAAACAAGTCCATAACTCCGTGATAATTAAATTCTATTTCAATTATGTGAGTAAAAACTTTGTGATTTGTTCAATGTTGAGAGGTTGTAGATCAGAGTAGGTTTGTCCGTTTCCTACGAATAGTATTGGTTTCCCGGTGATGTAAACCATTGACAGTGCTGCTCCAACTTTGTCATCGACGGTGTCAAACTTAGTCAACAGCAGTGCGTCAATGGTACGATCAGTGCCCTTCCCAATGGCCAAATTAAACTTCTTCAACTGATCCACAGCATCATTTCCAACCAAAGCTTCTCCAACAAATAGAATTAAATTCGGATTATTGACTGTAATCAACTTAGTTAACGCCGCCATCAGCGGCTCATTGTCTTGCATTCGCCCTGCGGTGTCAATTAACACAACGTCAAACTGGTTAGTGGTGGCAAATTTAATCCCTTCCTTAGCGATTTGTGACGGGTCTTTGCCGTATCCACGTTCAAACAGGTGAATTCCCAGGTTATTCGTGTGTGTCTTCAGCTGTTCCACGGCGCCGGATCTGAAAGTATCACAAGCGATTACTAACACTTTAAAGCCGTTACTCTTTAGCAAATACGCCACTTTCGCCAGTGAAGTTGATTTCCCAACCCCGTTGACCCCGAGGAACACCACAGAGTATACTCCGCCGTTGGCCACAGACTCCTTAACGCGCTTAATCAAGTTAATTGGATCCTTGGGAGTTAGGATCCGTCTTACGGAATCTTCCAGAGCCGATTGGACCGTACTGGAAAGTGACTTGAGCGACTCAGTCCTCTTACCAGCCAAATGCGTCACAATCGCACGGCCAATCATCTCACAAATGTCACCAGCAACGTTTTTGGATCTTAGTTTGTCTGTTAAAATGTTAATTGGAGTCACTAGTGACTCCTCTGTCATCATCATGTTGCCAGAATATTTCAGTACTAAATTGGTAAACTTGTCCAGAAGCTCAGGGTTACTAGGCAGAGATTTGACATTCCCACGATTAACTACTGATTTTACAGTTTTCAACAGGGTGTTAAATAGGGAATTTGTACTATTTAAAGTAGTAACAGAGGTGTTTGAGGGTTTATTTGGAAGATGTGAGGACCTTGTTGAAGGTTGTGTTGGCTCAGATTTATCAGAATAATCCAACTCGTCCATGTCCTTTTTCGTTACATTCGTCTTCACATCCCATTGCCTCATCACTTTCTTCTCTTTCTTCACATTAACATTACTATTACTATTACTATTAGTATTATTATTAGTATTAGTATTGGTATTGTTATTAGTTGGTGTGTTGGTCCTGGAGTGATCAACTGTCTGAGGAATATTGTTGGAGTTGATGAGTAAAACTTTGAAGTCATGATCAAAGTTGAATTCGATGGGATTTAGAAACCAGTTGACATTATTACGTATGGAATATTCCTTCTCAAGTTTTGTCACAATCGCTTTTGAACAGGTGTTCAGAAGCTCCACCAACACATTAGTGTTATGGATACCCTAAAAACATATATTACACATTAAACTATGCTAAACTATCTAATATTGTTAATTTGGGGGAAATTGAGTAATTTGGTGAAAATTGGTGAAAATTGGTGAAAATTGAGAAAAAATGAGAAAAACCAAATTTTAACTAAATTAAGGTAAATTAAGCTAAAATAAGGTAATTTAAGCCAAAATTTACCTTGTAGGATATGAATAAAAGAGCGTCAAGAGAGTTGATTAAATTCCATCTGAAATGTACTCCATCCAAACAAGCATACTTGTCTCCGCCCTTCTCCTACACAATTATTCAACTAATTATATAACAAAATATTAATAAATTAATAATTAAAGTATAATTATGGTAAAATTAGGGTAAAATTAGACTTAATTAGGGTAAAATTCGAGCTAAATGATGGTAAATTAGAGTTAAATATGGTTAAATTAGAGCTAAATTAGAGCTAATTAAGATTAAATTAGAGTTAATTGAGTGAACAAACTTGTAGAATAATGTCGTGGATGAGTTGATTGATGTTGGAGCATTTGTTATTTGTGATGAAGACGTTGGAGTTTGGGTCCGGGCTGAAGGTCCAAAGTACAAGTCCTCCTCGGGATATTAAAGCTACAGAATCAATCATTCAGAAATTCTAACTCCATCTCATCAAAAATTTTTTATTCATAATAAAAAAATTTAAAATAATTTATTAATATTTAAAATAATTTATTTATATTATTAATATTTATATTTATTATTTAAATTATTAATATAAAATTGTTGATAAATATTGTAAGATTATTTGAAAAAATGGTTGGAATGAGTGGTGGATTGGTGGAATCATACACAGTTGGGTAAAAAGTGATTTTAAGTGTTAAATTAATAATTTTATGAACGAATTTGATTTTAATGTTTGAAATTTTTCGGTATAAATTTTAAAGTGACATTAATTTCCAAGTGCTAATTTGAGACCACAAGTATCTATAGACAACTCTCTGACTAAAGTTTAAATTTTAATAAAATTTTTGTAATTGGATTTTTTGATAAAATTGTGCGAAAATAAGATTTGTTGTGTTAATTTATGTTTTTTTTATTTGGTGTGAGTGTTTTGGTTCATTTTTTAGGTTAAAATGCTCGTGCACCTGTTCCGTCTAAATTTCCGCCTTAAAATTAAGGCAAGCACTACTTTTTATATTTAATATTTTCGCCCTTTAAAGTTCTAATTTTAAACACCGCCGTCACTTTTTTCACAAATTTCACAATTTTCCAGTGAGCTTGGTTTAACTTAATTTTCCGACTTCTACAGGTTAATTGTGCAGATTTTTCATTTTTTAACTCGTGTTGGTTTATTTTTAATTTTTAAAGTTTTTTACGAGGTTTGGTGATTTTTGTGGGTGTGTGTTTGCTTAACCTTATTTAGGGCCGAATTGACTGGTTTTCCCCTTTTGGAACCGTAGTTTAAGATTTTAAAATTAGTAATGTATTTTACCTCTCGTGGCTAGACACGGCAAACTCTCAGACGCCCCTTTCAGCCCTGTGCGTTTCTGTACTTTTTTCGCAATTTTAGACATTTTTACAAATTTTAATCCGCAATTTCAGTTTTTAACTTTTTTCTCTAAATTTACCTCTCAATTTTTTAACCTCATGTTAAAGTAACTTTTTCTCCAACTCAACACATTTTTAAACACATTTCAACTTTTTAACATTTTTTAACGCAGTAACATTTTTAACGCAGTAACATTTTTGACTCAGTTTTAGCATTTTTCAACTAATTTTAACATTTTTTATCATTTTTTAACATTTTTTAACGCAGTCACATTTCAACACATTTTAACGTAGTAACATTTTTTAAACACATTTCAACTAATTTCAACTAATTTCAACTATTTTCAACAATTTTTAACGCAGTACAAGTCAAACCACTTGATAAAATTAAAACGCAGTAACACAACAAACAACTCTTTAGAATAGTAATTAACTCCTTAAAACACTGATAAACCTCTTTAATAGGTGATTAACTTCCTGAAAAGTTGATAAGATTTAAATTTTAAGTGTTCGATGAAGTTTATTTACAGATTAGACAGTGTGGGTTCTCCGGTTTTTGGTTCCAGTGAGACTTTTGAGATGGAGCTTGAGGACTCAAATGCAAGAGCTGAGCAGAGTGCTGTTTTGGATACTCTGACGACGCCTCTGAACACGCAGCTCTCAGATCAAGCGAATTTAAAACCACTCGACACTGAAGATTTAACCTCCGCTAACGCTCACTACACTCTTGAAGATTTTTTCAATTCATATAATACACTCACTGATCATACTAACTCATGTGTCCACAGTTATAATGGACATACTAATATGTGTGGACATGGTAATACTGGACATACCAATGCATGTGTCCATGGTAATAGTGTCCATAGTAATTGTGTCCATAGTATGTATAGTGGTGGTATGTGTAGAAATGAGAGTATTGATGATGTTTGTGAGGCTGGATTTGACTTTTCGAAGTTATTTACCTCCGATGAGTCACCAATTGAGAATTCATTTCAGTCGTTAATTGACTTGGTCAGGTGTGAAATTCCAGCAAATCTTTCCTCAATAGATCCAAACTTTAAACCGGATCCAACTCCACTCAATGTTATTGATGCAGTAAACTTGAGTCAACTGAGTGAAGAAGTACACAGTGGTGACTCCTTGGATCAAGGTTACGTAGATCACAATGACGTATATCAAAGTGATGTATATCAAAGTGACGTGGTGGTAAAAGCCGAATCACACAAGACAAGAAAAAGTAAGAAAAAACGCTCACACTTCTCCAAATCCAACAGATTACACTCTAAATCTCTTAATAACACTATTCCAACTACTAATACTATTAACACTACTAATACTGTCAAAACTGTCAATACTGTCAACACGGGTTTAGTTGTGAAAACTAGTAAGAATGAGCCTGTATTGAAGAAGAGAAGAGAAATGGTGAACAGTAGGCGAATAGATTATGGAATAAATGACACGGTGGAGAATATTTATGACTTGGAGTGGCATCCGGGCTTCACAAGGCACTTGGGAGCCAAGGGTCGGAGTGCATTATTGGAGCTTGTAAGGAAAGTTTACAGGCAGGATCCGGAGCATTATAAAGCCATTTTACAGTCTAGAAACTCACCGTCGTCAATTAGCAGTTTACCTTTCTATAGTATTCCAATGCTCTGGGAACTTGCACATCAGTTCGGCATCTTCAAACAGGCGCTAACTGTTTATAAAACGCATTGCTTCTCTAAATCCAAGTCCAGAGCACATCACCACAAGCATAATCATTCTGCTTCATCCGTTTCCACCAGCGTTTCCGGGTCACTCTCGGGTTCACATTCTGGTTCTGGATCAGTCTCAGTTTCCGGATCTGTGGGATCGGATTCTGAAAGTTTAGACTCAGAAGGTCATTCAACAGTTAAAAGAACAACACCAATGACAACAATGTCCGGCCGACTAATCAAACGTTCAAAGAAGATGTTAGAATCTGCAGATCTCACCGAGGACAATCTTAATACTATTGATACCATAGCTACTGTAACTACTATGGCTACTGTGGATAGTGGAAATCTCAATGTAAGTGTTGACACAAATCATTTATCTACTGTTGGTACTGGTAACTTAAGTTTGAAAGTGGATTTACTGGATAATGGTGATACGGTGAATGAAAAGTTGGTGAAATCTGAGATTTCAACACCAAAGAGAGTGTTGGGTCCGGAGTTGAGGTCGAATTCGTGGAGTTTAAGTCCCAGTAACACTCTCAACTGTGCCGACACCTTCACTGAGTCACCTCTCACCTCCTCACTTAAACGCATACCCGTCTAATCTTATTATTTTTTATACTATTACTATTAATACATTTAGTACATAGTATAATTATATTGTGTAGAGAATTGTTATGTATATTAGAGTTGAGTAGTACTATTTTCATAGTCTACAGAGGAGTTCTGTGTGACTGTGAACTACTTTTCTCATCTTTTCGAGGTAATTCCTTAGCTTTCACCTCTTCAACCTTTTTCTCAGGTTTCACAGCGCCTACTCCCTCCGGTTTTGCCTCAGTTTTCACATCAGCTTGCTTACTTACATTGTCCTGAGTTGTCTTACTTATAGTGTCCTGAGTTGCATTAGGTGAAGTATCCTGAGTTGTCTTAGTTATAGTGTCCTGAGTTGGTTTAGTTGTCTCAAATTTAATTTCACATACTTCCAGATTTAACACTTGAGTTTTCACATCGGTAGATTCCTCAGTTTTAACATCAGTCGTCTTAGTTACAGTATCTTCAGCTTGTTTACTTACAGTGTCCTGAGTTGTATTAGGTATAGTATCCTGAGTTG
>JAJHPJ010000178.1:0-12769 GCA_026724395.1 Theileria sp. buffalo | reverse complement strand
TTGTAAAATATCTGAAGTAAAAACTGTTTCATCTGAATTGCTAAGCAGTCTTGTCTTAAATCATCCTTCATCTTATAAATGTAAGTTCGCTCAGTGCCATCACTCAGTTGATAGCTCACCATGAAAGGTGCTCTGGTGGCTGAATTTAAAATTTTAACTGAGTCTAAATCTATTCCAACAATTCTCCCAGATTCATCCGAACGTTGTTCACTATAGTTTAAAAAGAGTTTACCATTGAAAGAATCTGATTGACTAGAGGTAGAGACGGATCTACTATCGTTAAAAATGTGATCACTATTGCTAAAATTAAATTGAACATAGCTAGCATTGAGTCTATCATCGGTTGAATTTGATTTGAAACTTCTGAAATTCGGTTCATTTTGTATCGAGTTGACTTGACCTAAGGGATTACCTTCACTGCTCATTGAATTAAGTTCAATATTATCACTGTAAAGAATGTCAGAAGAATCTTTATATAAATAAAGGTTTGGTTGATTATTTATGGAATCGCTGATATCCAAAATCTTCCTGTTTAACTCATTATACCTCTTAGATAAGGGCAATTCACCCAATCTCAACCTAAAAAATTAATGTTTACGGTGATTAAAGGACTATAGTGGATAAATTGTTAAATATCTAATATAGTAGAATAATTAAATTGATTGGTAAATTGGTCAAATAAGTAATCAAAACTAGTATAAATATTAGAATACGTGAGGTTTAGTAGTTGTCCATGTAGTAAAATTTGATTTCCATATATGTTTCTATCCTTTTCAGACAATAAATTAAATATGAACCTCTAAACAATTTATTAGGAAGTTATTTTCTAAAACTAAGTAACTGTATATAATTAGTATAAAAAATACTATGAATGTGATAATCTTGTGGTTTGTAGAATTGTTAATATTTGAGTGTAAAAGGCATGAGAGGTGGTAGAATATTTTCCCAGTGACGTTAAAATCGTTGAGCGATATGTATAACAAATTAAGTATTCTGTCTCCAGGATCAATAACAAGTGCTTGAACAAGTTGTTCAAGTACCATTTCAACGTAATCCAAGCTCTTAGAAAGTACCAGACACGACTGTGTTCTCTGAATTATATTAAGTTTATCACTAATATTAAAGGCGTCAAGGTATTGGTGAATTGATAGTTTCCCAACATATAGGTTGTAAATAATCTCAAATTGATCATTCAGCATGTTATTACCACAGTAAACAAATTTGTAATTATGATCTCTGGGAGGTTTATAACTCAGGTTTTCCAAGTGTAAGTATGTACTATTGCTAAGTGTCTTATTAATTGCCATAGAGGGGTCCACTGACTTGACATGGGTATCAACACAGAAAAGTAACATTAGGAACCAAGAACACTTTGATGAGTTTGTTAATATATTCTCCTTAATAAAGATGCTAGATTTGTTGTCTAGGCATTTCTTCAGAAGTTTAAAGCAAAAGAGGTACTTTAGATATTTTGAATACTTGGGAGAATAATGACTTCTTACCAAGTTCCGTTCCAAGATATCTGGGATTAAATTATTCTTAAAAGTGTAATTCACTAAGAAGTCTGAAATGTCTTCATCGATAAAAGAAACAAAGAAACTAGTTTTCAACCTGTTTAACTCATTTTTTATCAACATTCTAATCAGATTTAAGTGTGGGTAATAGCAGCTTAGTTGGCGCATACGTTCTAAGATGTTCATTAATCCACAGTAAACTTCAGTAAATGTTGAAGTGCACCTCAGACAATTATAGGGAATTGAACACTTTAGAAACCCGAATTTTAGTGTACTGTAACTGAAATAATGAACGAATAAATCAATCAAGCAAAGAACGTTTGAGATTGTAGGATCATTCAACAGTGATTTGACCACTAAAATAACGTATCTTACATAGGGTAAATTATATTTATCATCCAATATTAAGTTATTAGGTATCCAACACTTACTATGTATTAGCCCGTATTTGTCACTTGTAGGTGGATTAAATGTTCTAGTTTCATTATTGATAATTGAGTGGAACAGAGTCAGATATGGTAAAAACTGGTTTAAATTATTAGTGTTAACTGAGGCCAACAGGTTCCAGTGATAGTTGAAGTTAAAATTTAACATTTTTTTAAAATCAGAAAATATCTTTTTAACGGATTTTTTTGCCCTTAAACTGTTAATAAATAATAATACAACTAATGTTTCTTTAATATATTTTGTGTCAAATCTACTCCAGGTAGAAGCTCTTGACAACAACATATCCACATCTTTATTGCTTTTAAACAACACTTTAGATATAAAATTACATAATCTAATGTATCCAAATGATGTGTTAGAATCTAATACATCCACTGTATCCCAATCCTCTTTACCAACGGGAGAATCGGTTAGAAAATGTGTTGAATTCTTAGTATTGTAACCATCAACTACATCAACAGTGGTATAATATATAACATTGCGTATGTGGCTAATTGATACATCAAATCCCAAAATTGACCTTTTTATATAAAGGCATGAGTTTAGAAGTTTATATAATACATTTACAAACCTTCTTCTTGAAGTTCTCAATAAACATTTTCGAATTTTAAAATTTCTCGATTTATCACACTTAATACGATAATTAGAGTATTTTCTTAGTCTAAATGGTTTATATTGTAATGGACCGAAATATTTTAAAATTACTTTATATAGTCTGTAGTTCCGAGTCGATAAATATCCTAGGCGTTTCAGTACCAACGCTGTAACAAGATCTGAGAATATAATATCGACTGCCTTATAAATATCATTTTTTAGAAGATAGAAAAGTTTGGGTAATTTCAAAGAGGAAAAAATCTTTAAATTTCTTACACATGATATTGGAGTATCCAAAGGGTCAGAAGATGGTTCAAATGGGATCAGAATTAGAGAATAATCAGCTTCAGAGTGGAAGATTGGAGGTTTAAACCCAAAAAACTCCCTAAGGTGCGATCTAGGATTTTCTACAGCTAATGCCATTTGAAACCAACATATCCATTAAATAAAATTGAAATAGGAAACGCATTACATTTAAAATAAAAAAATTATAAAATAATGTAACAAATAAAATGATGAAAAATAAACAATAAATATACTATAATTTAGCTAATTAATAAACATTGTTGTGTTATTGAGGACTATAGAGAAATAAACCTATAAAGAAAAGTAAATGGTAAATTCAAATAAAAAATCTAAATAGGTTAATGGTACATATAACTAAATAAACGTTTAAAATAGAATAAATCGGCGGAATATAGGCTTAATAAGATATAAGAACGGGTCAATACAGATTTTCACTATAAAATACCAATTATCATAAAAGGTTGCCCATTTTAAAATTAAAATTGCCAATAAAAAGATCGATGTGTATAATCAAACATTAAAACAAAGGAATCTTTCCGTTGATGACAGATGGGGCATTACCAGTGTGGGAACAATTAAATAATATGATTTTATCATTATATTTATAAATTTATATTATTTTTATATAGTCTTAGACGATTTAAAATGTTTAAAGAAGTTAGTTTTTAATAGTTTATTAGTTATTAACCCCGTTCTTGGCTATTATATTAATTTCCTAAATAATTGTTATATAATTCTTTAGACACTAGTTCTTGATGGCAAGGGCCATTTGATGGGCCGTCTAGCTTCAGTTGTTGCTAAACAATTGCTATCGGGTCAGAAGGTCGTTGTAGTTAGATGTGAAGAGATAAATATCAGTGGATCGCTCTTTAGAAATAAACGTAAGTTTTCACCAAATATATTTATTAAAATTTCACAAAAAACAACAATAACAATTTTTTATAGTGAAATATCAAAGATTCCTGAGACTTAAGACCAATACTAACCCAGCCCGAGGTCCATTCCATGTTAGAAGTCCTTCAAAGTTTTTCGCAAGAGTAGTTAGAGGTATGCTCCCCCATAAGACTAAGAGAGGAAACCATGCTTTAAAAACCCTTAAAACCTTTGAGGGAGTCCCACCCAAATATGCTAAAGTTAAAAAACATGTCGTTACATCCGCTCTACGTTTCGTTAAACTTAAACCCGGTAGACGTTACGCACGTTTAGGTGATGTTTTAACCAAGGTATGGATTTATTTATTACTAATCTTAATTTGTTAAATAAAATAATGATTCAATGAACATAATTTATTAGGTTGGATGGAATTATGATGGTCTGGTTAAGAAGTTAGAAGATCGTAGGAAGGAACGTTCTCAAGAGTATTATAAAGCCAAGACCCTTGAGAGAGCAAAGTTAAGAAAGGCTCAGTTAGCAGCCATGGCCAAGCTTCCTGAAGACTCAAGAGCACTTTTGACTGAACTTTCCGCATAATTTACTTTCCAATATTTTTTCTATTATTCATTATTTTATTACTGTTTATCTAAATTTATTATTTTATCAGTAATATCCATATTTTTCTAAACTATTTTCACTTCTTTTATTATTTTCACCATTTATTTTATATTTTGTGTACAATTTTAATAATTTTTCATGATTTTTAATTGTATTGTTTATTTTAATGTATTATAGAGATTAGATGCCTAAAACAGTAATATTTCATCGCAATTTAACACATTCCTATCAACACGTCCGCCATAAAGAAAGAGAAAAGGCACATAGATTTGATATTAAAAAAGATGATTCCACTTCTGATCCAAATGAACCATCTTCTAACGGTATTTCTTAATTCATTCACTATTAATTCTTTTAATAGTTAATTTACATATTTTTATACTTATTTTATCTACATATGATACACTTTATTTACTATTTTAGAGAATGAACCCACAACTGCTAACCATGTAACCATGGAGATATTACCAGAATGGCTAGAGTTAGTGGATGAATGCAATTATTTGTTATCCAATGCCCGTGTGAAGGTGAAAGAGCTGGAGAAACTACAGAATATGAACCTATTGAATGTTTTCGGAAAGGCAGGCAGAGGAGACTATGAGAAGATTTCAAATTTATCAGTTGAGATTACTACAACTTTTAAGAAAATTGAAATTAATACTGAGAAGATTTCAAAGGAAGTCGACAACTACATTGAACATCTTCTAAGGAATAATGCAAAGGCTAAAATAGCTACTGAACTTGTGCCTCTATCACTTTCGTTTAGGAAAATGCAGAAAAAATTCTACGATTCTCTACAAAACGATTCAATGCACAATGAAGTACTTTATTAGTTTATTCTTACACTTGTTTCATAGTTATTTATTTAACTTTCACTTCATCTTAATCTTTATAGATGACTATAATGAATAATGTTGTAAGGGATGAGATAATACAAGATTCAGTTCAAATTTCACATGATAATATCGCAGATAGAACAATGGTAATTTTTAACTTCTATAAAAATAGTTTACTGTTTTTACACTAATTTACTAATTTAAAAACCTGATTATTTTTTTGTTTAGAGGTTACAACAAATAGCTTTAACGGTACAAGATTTAAAGGATATGTATACTCAAATGTCAACAATGCTAGTTGAGCAGGTACAAAACATATGCATTTAATTTTATATTATATTATTCACATTTATATAACTCCGCATAGGGTTCGATGTTGGATCAGATAGACTATAATGTAAAAGAATTTTCGAGGAATTCACATAAATTCGCACAAGAACTTAAACGAAGACATGAACGTGATAATCCTAAAAAGGCTATTAAAACTGTTAGATATTTGGTCACCGTCATCTTTGTCCAGGTATTTTTCTTATTTACATACTTATTTATGTAACTTTATAATAATACATTAATGTTTAGTTGGTGTTTGTAATAATAAAATTCGCCTAATCTAGGGATATGTAATATATAAAACGGTAAATTTTGTATCATATTAACCAAATGATACGGGAAGACCAGCTTTTCTCATGGCTTCTAGTTCACTGGATTCTTCCTCATCTTCATACTCGGATTTAACCTTAGGTTCATTTTTAACATCATCATAATCTGATTTAAAGCCATTATACTCAGACTTAACATTAGTATGCTCAGATTTAACTTTATGACTGCTGGTATTGTAATTTGAGTTGGAGTTGTTGAGTTTTCTCTTTTTCTTTTCCAATTTCATGAGCTTTCTTCTTTCCTTCATCTCCTTTTCGTACATCTCAAGTTCCTTTATCCGTTCCCTGGCGTCATTTTCAAGCTCCTCCTTGGTCTTAACAGATGTGCTGTCTCTTTCAGAGAGTTTTCTTAGTTTATCAGCAACGGTTTTGGCACTGACCTTCTCGACTCTCATTGTCATACCAAGAAGACGATTGTGCTTCTTACCATTTAAGTGGTCTAAGTAAGATTGCGAATCTTTAAGAAGGCAGTTGCAAGTTTTACAAAAAAATCCGCCCTGCTTGGATTTTGGACCATCAACATCAACCAGTTCTGATCTTCCAACATACTTTGAAAAATCAATAGTCTCCTTCCTGGGCTTTAAGTCCTCACGAACCTCAGGTACAGTGATAACAGGTTTCTTAAAAGTCCCTTGATATAAAGTGGAAATAGTCTCCTCAACAACATCGCCGCCACCTGATTTACCTATGGCTTTCTCAGTATAGTAATTTCGGTCCCAAACCTTCCTACCCAAGGCGTCAACCTTCTCTTCATTTTTCTCCTTATCCTTTTCCATATTGTACAAACTTTTTACAAAAATTGAATATAAATTATACTAATATGTTACAAAATAATTTTAAAAGTATAAAATAATTTGAAATGAATGGAAACTGTAAAAACACATGAATTAAATAATAAACTTGATGGATTTAAAAATTGATGTCGTTTAAAACTTAGAAATTATTGTATAAAAATATATAAAACTCCAAAAGGAGTGTAAAATAAAGTAAGTGGTAAGGTTAAAACATTTTAAATGTTTGGAACACAGATGTAAATCAGAAATTGACCAATACCCCACCCAATTTATATAAATAATCATTATAACAAAGTTGAATCCATATTTTAATTGTTTGGATATTCATCTTTTGAGCCTTGTGTTTATATTTCTTGCTTAATAGATTAAATCCAAGTTGAAACTACACATTTATACCATTCATTAATATTTTTCAAATTCATAACTTTTCTTTTTTTATCGAGATATTACACCGATTATTATCAAATTTTATCTTTTTTATTGGATTCTCTGAACTCTGTTCACATTTATATTAGTAATATCATACCTCACATCCATTGTTTGTTTATTGGACACACTTTTAATATTTTCACTCTTCATTTTTATCGGTTTAAATAAACATTTTGTATCTGAGAGGGTCTTTTTAAGCCTCCTCCCATTTCTTATTCTTATGGTTATTCGTATATTGTAATCCAGTTTCTATATTAACTTATTCAATGGCTGGTGGAGGCGCTCTCAATAAATTATTCCCAGGTTATAAAGATAAAATCTGGAACAAACTTCCCCTCACAGTATGTTTTATTAGATTCTTTACATATTTAATCAATTTTTAAGTTTAATTTTAAATTATTATTTTTTACTAGATTCCTATTAGTTATGTTAAACCACACCGGTTCCATAATAAATTTATAATACCTAAAATATATTTTTAGGTGAGACTTAGCCTAATTAACTCATGGAACCGTAAACTTATTTCATCAGTACACCGAGAATCGGTTGTAACAAATTCCAGGATAAAGAGTTTTAATAAGTATGTGCTCGACCCACTAAAACCCGGATACGCATATAGATCACCTGCTATAGATTACAAGAAGCAGAGAGCACGAGGAACGTTAATAGAGGGAGTTGATTATTATTTACCAACTTTAGGAGCACAAGAGCGTCTAATGAAGTTTTTCTCACCTTACACAGAAGAAGAGACTGCAAAACGTAGTCGTTACCGTTACCAGAGTTTGAAAGTGTATGTATTAACAGCTTTGGGAGTGACAATTGTGTATAACTATTTACAACGCAGACCAATAGCTTGGTGCTCAAATTTAGAGCCCCCAAAGCCACCGTATTACCCATTTTGGTTCAAAAATGCACTGCACGGACATGACATACCAAGTGTTCGTAGAGGATTTGAGGTTTACAGACAGGTTTGTGCAACATGTCATTCACTTAATTACCTTAAATTCCGTCACTTGATTGATGAGGTGTACCCACTTGAGAAGGTTAAGGAAATAGCAGCTGAGTATGAAATTGAAGATGGACCAAATGATGAAGGTGAAATGTACTCAAGACCAAGGATACCTACAGATCCATTTCCAGCTCCATATCCAAATTCTGAAGCTGCAAGATTTGCAAATAATGGAGCAATTCCACCAGATCTAACAATGATGGCGAGTGCTAGGAGAAATGGCCCGGATTATATTTTCTCGTTACTCACAGGATATACAGACCCTCCAGAAGGCTTTGAACTGAGACCTGGTCTTCACTTTAACAACTATTTCAATGGTGGTTCGATATCTATGGCTCCTCCACTTGAGGATGGGATGTTAGAGTTTGAGGATGGAACACCTGCAACAGTTTCACAGATGGCGAAGGATGTTGCAAACTTCATCACCTGGACCACAGACCCTATGCACGACGAGAGGAAGAACTTGTGTTTCAAGTTCATTACTGGAACCACTCTTGGTGCTATCGCAATCTCTTTGTGGTACAGGTTCATTTGGGCCCACTTTGCTACAATGCGCTGGGACTTTAGGAAATTAACCAAATTTAAATAATCTCAATGTTGTTTTAATATTATTTGATACGTCTGGTGATTTTTAAACATATACATTACAAGTGTATAATTAAGTAGAATATATACTTGGAAGTGTGTATGTAGTTAAAATTACGCAATTTAATAAATATTTAGATTTTATGTTATATTAACTATAAAAAATGGATTTTTATCATTTAATGGTAAATTGACAGGAATTTTAATGATAATCAGTTGCAATTAATAGATTTTTACATAGATTTGTTGAATTAGGTATGTGTAACTTGATAAATTAAGAAACGTAGAAGTCATAATAATCTATTAAGGCTATTTCTACATAGAATCCATCTAAATAATGAAGAATTAAAGTAGAATCAATGAGAATTATCTAAAATAAGCGATTTTTATATAAATTTAGACCCCATTTGAAGGTTGTTGCTGGATGGGGAATTTGGTATCAAGTTATCATATTTATTAATTATTGATTAAATTGTTGTTGAAAGTTTGTGGCTATAGATCTAAATACACCTTTTTAAAACTAGTTGTAAACAATTAAAATCATTTAGTAGCTGAACGCAGTATTAGGTAAACTGATCTCACTCATAGAAAAGATGGTAGTAAGGGTTGGTATTAATGGCTACGGCCGTATCGGACGCTTGGTCCACAGAGCCTCATTATCTATGGAAAATGTTGAGGTTGTCCACGTTAACGATCCATTTATGACCCCAGACTACATCAAGTATTTGTTCAAGCACGACTCAGTTCACGGCGCACTCCCCTATGAATTATCAGTAACCAGTGAACACCTTATGGTTGGCTCAAAGAAGGTCCACCTTACTTTCGAGAAGGATCCCGCAGCAATTCCCTGGGGTAAAAACGACGTTGACGTTGTTGCCGAGTGCTCTGGAGTATTCACAAGCACTGAGAAGGCCAAGCTTCATCTCGAAGGAGGAGCAAAGTTGGTTGTGATCTCAGCTCCAACAAGTGACTCTACCCCAATGTACGTTTTCGGAGTCAACCACACCACCTATGACAAGTCTGTCCGCGTTATGTCCAACGCAAGCTGCACCACTAACTGCCTGGCGCCACTTGCCAAGGTTGTTAATGACAATTTCGGAATTGTCGAAGGACTAATGACTACAGTACACGCAGTTACTGCCAACCAGCTTACTGTTGACGGAGCATCAAGAGGTGGAAAGGACTGGCGTGCAGGTCGTTGTTCAGGAGTCAATATCATCCCCGCATCAACAGGAGCTGCGAAGGCTGTTGGAAAGGTTATCCCTGAACTTAACGGAAAACTCACCGGTATGGCATTCCGTGTTCCCGTTTCTGACGTTAGTGTTGTTGACCTCACTGTTAAGCTTGCCAAACCTGCAAAGTATGAAGACATTGTCAAGGCAGTTAAGGATGCAGCTGCAGGCCCAATGAAGGGCGTTCTCGGCTACACCGATGATGAGGTTGTATCATCAGACTTCGTTGATGACAAGAGGTCCAGCGTCTTTGACGTCAGGGCTGGAATTTCACTCAACGATACCTTCGTCAAGTTGGTATCCTGGTATGACAATGAGTGGGGATACTCTAACAGACTCCTTGACCTCGCTCACTACGTTTTCCAGAAATATTCATCTTAATTTGTGTATTAAATTCATTATTTGTTAGTGTAACTTGGTTATACTCTTTATGATATTCCATTAAATATAAATAATTACATCTAATTAATTAGTGAGTATTAAATTTAAATAGATTATTTTGATTTGTTGAGTACCTTCCACTTACTGGCTTCAGCTCCTGTGTTAGGTGCATCTCGCGAATTAGTATCAGTTGTGGGTTCAGTTGTTGAACTTTTATGCTTTACTATCCATCTAGAATGAGTTTCACTTGAACTGTTAGACCTATCAGATGCTACAGGATTGTTCACACTCGTCCCAGGTGACCTTTCTCGAGGGTGGTTTACAATGGGCCCCGGTAACCTACTTTTTCTAGGGTATTTTACATTGTAGTCATCTGAGTTAGTGATTTCCCGATGGAAAACAGATTTAGTAGGCTGAGAATGAGATTCGGGTCTACCGCTTCTACTATCAAGCTGGTAAATTGGAGTTCTAGTATTCATACTTTCAGAATATGAATCTGATTTCGAATATGTATCAGGAGAATCTTTAAAACGAGAGCGTTCTTTAAGGCGAGGTATCTCAGTTGAATAACTGTGAGGCTTATTTACAGGGTTGAAATGCTGAGAAATATGAGTATTGGTAACTAACATCTTCCCAGCTGGCACACAAGCGTTAGCAAGGAACATCTTCGCCTTACTTATGATACCTTCTGCAGCTAGAGTGTAATCCTTAGGGTCCCCTTCAGTTCTTATTATAAAGACCAGGGGAAATCCCTTTAAACATTTTTTCTTGAAGAAGTTACACTTGGTACGAAGATCATCTTCATGAATACGTAAACTTAACCTCACTTCTATTGGTTCGTATACCTTCTTCTTTACTTTAGGTTTCTCAATATAACTTTTAGTCAGGTACAACTCCCTCTTCAGCATCGCTATCTCTTCCTTCAGGTTATTATACTCTTCGGATCCCAACACAACTGATTTATCTGGAGTGGCTTCCAACCCTCTCATCTCTGACATCATATGCGGATTTTTAGTATCAGAATCTCCTCTTCTAGAGTAATTTTGATCAAATGAATCAATATAGTCATTTTTTGTTTTACTAACAACAGGAGTATCAACAGTTGAATGAGTAGTGCTAAGTGAATTTACAATTTTATCTACAGGATTTGATCTATCTTTGTGTTGGAAGGAATTAAAAGTGCCATCAAGTTGCTCGTCATTATCACGATTATAATCACTAGTATCAAAGGCACTATTAGCAGAATTTACAGTGTTATCGATTATATCAAGTGTATTGAGTGGATTTGAGCTAGTTTTAACAATATTATCAAAAATGTCACTAACAAACGTGTCACTATCTGGATTGATACGACTAAAATGAGGTGGCTTTGTTTTAGTATATATTGAATTATTAGAAATGTAGGCGGAATGTACTAAGAAAGCGCCAACTCGCTTTATTAACTGCATTATCCTCCAAAATTATTAGTACTACTATCAGTATTATTATTTAGTGTAGTTGAGAAATATATGTTTAGTGCGATTTGTGTAGAACTATTAGGGTGTCTACAATGTTAAGAAATGAATTGTGAAGACTAGAAATCTGTGTATCACCAGACGTAGAAGTCAAAAATTTAATATCAGGATCGAGATTATAAAGATGGTTAAGTAAAGTGTTCGTAACTGTGACTGGTACTTGCCTTTCCTCGTCAATATTAACCTTGGCAACTAAACATTCAATTCCATCAAAAATCACCAGGCATGGCTTATTGTACTTCGCCTTAACAAATATATTCTTCAAGTATAATTCTGAAACACCAACTAACTCGCTTAGTAGCTCATTATAGTCTATATTTATTACATAGCCACATGAATGCGGTGATGTGTTAGGGCATTCGTAATCTAGTTTATTACTATTATGACTTGAATTCCTTAATTGATACCACGATTTTGCAATTGATCTCAATAGAACAGTCTTCCCTGATGACTGAGAACCACAGATTAATGTAATCTTGCCCAATTCTAGTGACCTTATATTCACTTCAAATGGTATATATAAATTTAATATCCTTATATCTTTATCCAATATATCATAAACTGATTTATTATGACCATTTATATCAGTGTGTTTGTTTGAATCTTTGTATTTAAAAGTATCAAGCAACTCTGATAACCCTTTTATTACTTCTATATTGTAATCTGGGATATTATCTACTTGGATTGTGTTATCCTCTATTTCATCAAAATTGCCTTCAAAATTCTCTATAATATTAGATTTCAGTGTAAAATTGATGAATTCTTTCAGTAAAAATTTATGTGTAAAAATATCATTATAGAACGGTTTAGAGTTAAATGGGTCACCGTAAAGGCACAAACACATTAAATTATGGTCGTATTCTTCCTTTAAAAGATATAAAACTGAAAATCGAATCCAATAGAAAAACTTGTACACCCAATTTACTTTACACTTATCAACTCTTTCCTCCACACCTTCACTTAACCTTAAAAACTTTA
>JAJHPJ010000177.1:0-12800 GCA_026724395.1 Theileria sp. buffalo | reverse complement strand
GTGGTCACTTTGATGGTCCTCAGGCACTCCTCGCGGATGTGCAGGTACTTCCTCAGGAGCTCAATGTCCTTGTCAACGTTGAACGAGTAAATCAGGTCAAGTTCCTGGGCACTGAAGGGCACTTTACACTGCGGCCAGTGATACCACACCCAGTCCAAATCACAAATGTCAATTATGTCCGGCAATATCAACCCATGATCAATCGGTACCAATTTATACTTTTCATCTTTTCTCAGATTATCAGAGGTGTTATGAGGTCTATTAGTCATCAAATCAGTTCTCACAGGTGTATCAGGGACACTCTGAACATCTGTAACACTCTGTGTATCGGATTTGTGTGTGTTATTCTCACTGTAAGTAGTACTGTAAGGATTCTCAGATGTATTGTTGACATTTTGAGGGACACTTGTCACCAGAATATTACAGTCGTTGCGATCGAGATTCAGTAGTCTGATGTCCAGGATTGCGATTTTGTGCACGTCTTCCACGCTGAAGAAGTTGTAATTGTAATTCCCACTCGTGCCTCTCGAGACCACAAACTCCTGCAAACTGCCAATCTTCCACTTGAGACTATTCACATTACTTGTACCTCCAAAACTGCCCAAACTACCTAAAAAAATCATTATTTACCCCGTCAACACTATCAACTGGATGTATCAATGCCCATAACCACCATATCAATTACTATCTACTATACTAAATTCTATCTACTATAAAATTGAATATTTTATACCGTAAGTATTGGTAATGGCGTTGGAATTGAAGGAGAGATAATTATTGGTGAGGTTGTTGGTGTTTGAGTTATTGAGTGACTGGTGAGCGATTTCCACCATGAGCGTCGTCGGGACATTGGCGAAATTCTTATACGTCGAGTCGAGCAAATACGCCGCCACCTCTCTGGTGGCGCCTTCACCTGAGAGTACGCCTGGCCTGAACCCCTGCTGGTTCATCGTCCCAGTGTACCCCCGAGGGTTATACGGAGTAAACGCCTCCTCGTCACAAGGCTTAAATATACCCACACATTTACCATTCAAATTACTAATCTCATATGTACCTCCTATTCATAGGATTTAGTATATATTATAATATATTATAGTAGTTAGTATAGTTATTTAGTAAATATTATAAGAGTTAGTATAGTTAATTAGTAGTGAAAAGAGTAAATAGTGTAAAAAATGGGTTACCTGTACCATCGAGTGTGAGTTTCGGTTTAATGTTATTTTTCATTGAAATTGCCACTTCATTAAATAACTCTTGCATTCTCACATTCATCTTCATTCCTAATCATATATCATATACTAATTAACTATACTATTAACTATAGTACTGTATATAGTATTGAAGAAATATCACAACTGAGTATACTATTAAGTATAAAAATGTGTAATTAATACCTAGAGGCCTTATTCCTGACCCTTGTGGCGACTGTTTAAGGCACCAGTAGAGCTTATCGTCCCGTTTCGAGTTATTAATGTAACAATCCATGGTCCGATAATTTGGTAACTCCTGACCCTTGTAAAGGATCCGTAAATCCTTCACCCTGGTACTCATAGGCAATGATAATTTCTTTATCAATAATCTCTTTATCATCTGAAATATATATTTTAGGCAGTAAATCAAGCTATTAACTAGGTAAATTAATGAATTAATAAGGTAATTTAGAGTAAAATAACAGTGTAAATTAGCTAATTAAGTAATAAAATTAGTATTTGTATACTTGAATATCATAAAAGGGGAAGATTCGTAGAGCTCCATGCCTTGTGCCTTCGAGTTCATGAAGAACAAAGCGTACCGATTGATCATCGACTGTGGCCACCAGAGCGTTGTGAGTGCTGTAGTAATTTTGCTGGGAAATTCGAGTACACCCAGACGACATTTTAAAAAATTTATAATTTCAAAAAAATTACTAACATTTTAAAATTAAATTTCATATTAAATATTTTACAAAATCTTAAAAATTTTATTAACTTAATATTTTATTAACAAGTTAATAGTTTGCTAATATTATGTTATTATTATGTTAAAATTCTTTTAGTATTAAAACAATGTTAATGGGTTAAAATGTGGTAATATAACAGAAAAATTGAAAAATGGTTTAAATTGAAAAATTTTAATGAAAAATATAAGAATTCTATGACAAATTTAAAATAAAAAGTAATAAATTGAAAAATTGTGTTAAAAAATGAGAAATATAAAAAAAGCTGAAAAATGTCGTTAAAAATATAAAATCTCTACCAGAATCTTAAATTAATGTACACAAAAATTAAATATATAAAGATTTGTGGCAAAATGATGTGGCATGAGCTGTGGCACTATACGGCAAAAACCCAGAAAATCTCACAAATCAATCAAAAACAACACAAAAATAATTTTAAATAATAAATTTTACAAGTAATAAATTTAATGTAAATGAATTTGCAATACGATTAGAGTGTTGGTGTAAAAATTGGTTAGGTGCGGTATAGTACAAGTGACTGTTAAACATCGTCGTAGATAGGCGTGGAGTGTACCCCTGGGTATTTATTTTCTCGGATCTTGTCAGAGATCATGATGAAGCCCCAAATCACTGACCAAACCCAGCCTATGAAAGGAATAATAAACTGCATGACTCCGATCACAATATCCTCAGTGCAGCCGTTTGTGATACCGGAAATTGCAGTACCAAATCCAAATAAAAGAAAATTTAGCACTCCCAAGGCGTATACCTTTACTGGAGACCCTTCAGTAGGTACATTACACCTCTTAATACGATTAAATAAATTTGTAAATGAAAATGACATTTTAAAAAATAATTATAAAATTATTATTATCTTCAGAATTAAATAATTTAATTATTTACAATATCATTATAAATTTTAAAAAATAATTATAAAATGAAGTATTCACTAGTGTAGGGTATTGTCTTGGAAATTGCATTTTTTAAACGAAAAATATTAATCAATTTCATTAAATATTGTAGATTCCATTATAAAAATGATAAATTTATTGGATTCCACAGGAATTTTAAGAAATTCTAATTTATAAAATTTTTCACAAAAACCCTTCATTCCACCAAAAAATCGCCTTCCCAGGCTTAAATAATAACTTAATAATCACTAAATATTGTATATTAACTATAAAATTCATATATAATTGTGTATTAGTTGTGTAAAAAATTAGTAAAAAGGCCTTTGAGGAGTGGCGTATGTGTGATAATTGTACTGGAAATCATCATTCATCATTGATTTCAGGGGTGAATTCGGGTTAAAATTGAGGCCAGGATCCATCTTATTCACATAATTGTACCCCGGGTACTGATCATAATACGGCGCGTAGTCGGTGTGGAAGTAATTGTTTAAGCTTTTTTCAAAGGGGAATGAGGAGACGAATTCGTCATTGTAATTCTCATTCACTCGCGTGGTATCAGCAATTGGCGTTTCTACCGTTGTGTACTCATTTCTATACTCATTCCCCGGCTGAAACGCCTTCCTAAACTCATCCACACTTCTTTCCATACTATTATACATATATCCATTAGTTTTAGTATACTCATTAGGTTTATTTTCATACATATTATACCCTGTAGTACCATTTTCATAGGGTCTAGTAAACCCTGTACCATTTTCATAAGGTCTAGTAAACCCTGTATTGAGATGTTCATACTGTTTGTTATCTGTGTAATTGACGGAATTGAGATAATTTGGCGTATTAAACATATTAACTTTATCTACTGAAACATTTTCCATACCAACACCCACACTATTCATACCATTAATACCATCAATACCATCTGTAGCATTAATTGTAATATCTGTGTGTTTATTAAGATACTCTGGAGTCTCAGATTCTGATTGAATAGTTGTTAAATTAGTGTTAAACAAGTTCGGTCTGGTGTAACTTGTGAAACCTGATCTAGGATCAGAGAGACCATAATTAGTATCATACGGTCTATAATCATTTAATATATTCCTAAACACCGATGTCGGTGTTTTATATCCTCCCATACCATCCAAATATTCATTGTAATGTGTACTGTCACGGTAACAATTAGTATCACGGTAACACGGAGTATTATCTCTATAGTAAGGATTATCCCTATAGTGTAAATGATCTTTATGGTGAGTGTTGGAATAATTATTGTATAAAATATTGTGTGCCAATTTCTGTAAGTCATACTCGGAGAGTGCATGGCTTTCATCATGGATTTGATGTAACAGCGGGTAAAGTGTAGTGACTTTAGAATCAACACCTGGTGGTAATGAGTAAATATCATTCGTAAAACAATTTGTACTACCCAATACACATCTAGCCTCGTCCCTCACGCCGTCATATGGTAAATAATTGTTATTAGTGTTATAATTTGTAAATGGAATAAGTTTAGTGAGTTCATCACTAAGCCTACAACGCTCCCAAATTAATCCCGCGGACATTTTTCAATCAAATAATACAATTAATTAATTGAGTTAATTAGTTAAAAAGGAGTAGACACACGGAAATGTAAAAAAATAAAATTTGTTGGAAAAAAATTAAATGTGTTAGAAAATGAAAATTTTTAATCAAAAATATAATACAAGATGTTAAATATTAATAATAATTAATAAATATTGGAATATAAACAACACCATAAATATCATATACACATTCGAGTGAAATTAGGTTAAAATTTTAAATTTATTAATTTTTTGTTAATATTACTATTTAAAAATTATTTATATACACATTTGTTTAAGAATCTTGTACAATATGATTATCATCAGAATGCAAAATTTTTCTGAAAATTTCAGTTTTATTATGTTAAAAATATATTAAATTATCAATTTTTAATTATATAAAATTGATTAAAAAATCGTAAATTAAATGTGTTGATAATTTAAATTGTAATTTTATAATATTATTTTGTCGTTTTGAGAGTAGTAAATTCCTCCATTTTAATACCTCAAATGCCTTATAATTATTCCATTAACACTTTGATTCTTAAATTTGAGTGTGTAAATTCATGTTTAATTTTATGTATCAATGGGGGATTAATATAACATAATAATTAATTTAATTTATTTAAATTTGTTAAGTAAATTTAATTTCATTATTTATAAATTATTTTAAATTGATTTTAAGGATTTTTATGAATGTTTATGTAATTTTGTTGATTTGAACCAAGCTCATTGGTTTCCTCAATACCATGCTGTAAATAGCAATGTTATCACTTTTTATGATAAATAAACACGGCTGTTTAATTTATTATAAAGTTACTTCTCACACTATTTTTTCAACTAATTATTCAATTAAATATTCAATTAATTAATTAAATCAACTAAATAATAAATTATTTGATTAAATATTGATTTAGTGTTTGAGTGGTAATGATACATTGAATTCTAATGATATCATTCGATTAGCAAGTACTTTACACGGATTATCAACTATCTCCATCAAATTGTGCTCCAACAACAATAACTCCTCTATTATTCCCACTCCTAAAGGTATTATAACACTATTTCCCTCTTTATTTTACACTATAATTATTTTTACACTATAATAATTGTTATAGTATAATAATTTTTTTAGGTATAACAAATATTGACTCTGATTATTTTCGCCTTCAGTGCCTAGAAACTCTAACAGGTACTATACACACTATTATCCATACTATTAACTATACAATTAACTATATACTACTGTTAAGTATGGTATTGAGTATAGTATTGAGTATACAATACAATATTGTATAGGGTTGTGTATATTTATGATATGTGATTTGAATGGCCCATCGAAAGGTCATTTGAATGTGATGTTGAGTTATATATACGAATTGTATTCGGATTACGTTCAAAAGTGTCCGTTCCATAAAGTTGACATGCCCATACGCTCAAAATTATTTGACGAACAAATTAACACATACTTCAAAGATTTCATCTAATCCCAGACTTTTCCCATTTTCTATAGAATTAACCTTATAATAGTATCAAATTTAGTACAATATTGTTTAATTGTGGATAGTATATTGATAGTATTAAAATGTGGAAGAAAATTGGATATGTATTTTGTTTGAGTAGTGGTTTTAATTTTGTGTTATTTCAGGCGTTATTTGTGCATTTGAAGTTTGGGAAACTTAACGTGGAGTTGGAGCCTGAGCGGGTTCCAACTGCCTCCAAGGCCTGTATGACCGTAGGTATCATACATCTCATCGTGGTCATACTCACCATACTATACATTAAAGGATTAATAAAGTTTAATCCGGTGCATTATTTTATGAGAGTACTGAACATGGCTGGAAGACATGGACCAGCCACTGGCCAAAACAGATACCGAAGATTCAATGAATCGCACTTTGAATCGGATTTCCCAGCATCTCCAAATCAAGACAATACTACTCCACTACTTGATCATCTATTGGATCATAATACTATTAACACTTCTCAAAGTGGTATAAATGTGTCTATTAGTGGTATGAACACAGCTAATGGTGGTATATTGGATAGTGGATTATCTAGTAGAAGAATAGATTTACAGGGTAAAATACCTATGCCGCCATATGTATCAGTGTCAAGAACGCAGTCAAGTAGTAGTGTGGTTAATCAGCCGGGATCAACTGAATCCCCCAATTCCATGGCTGTTAACCGTACTGAAACTGATAGTGTACAAAAGAAACCTTCCATAGAGTTAATAGATTTAAATTAATTTTTTACACAATTTTTATTATCCGGAGATTATATTCATTATATAGTTAATAAATTAATTTTTATATATTTTTATAATTTTGTAATTTATTTTTTTGGATGAAATGTTAAATACATTAGCAAAGAGTAAGAGAAGTTATTTGGGACCTTTATGTGTTGGAATCCTTGCTTTTCCATTTCTCTTCGAATATTCCAAAGTAACATCATTTTACTCAATTTTCCACTTAATTTAAATTAATAAATAAGTTGATAAATTGTTTATTAGGAATTATATTGGACATTGAGGCTTAAAAAGTTGAATATGGATGAAATAATCTCTGACCGATTCACCTGGCTACATCATTCTATGATTGTATCAACTCTATACAATTATTTCCTATATAATTTAATATAATAATTATATTAGAAGGATGAAATTGATCGAACATTGTTGAAACAAGCACCGGAAAAATTAAAAGATAATTAATCAATGACTAACACGTAATACTATATTTATACGCTTTAAAGTATATTATTATAATATAATAATAGTATAGACTATTCTATTGTATATAATGAAGATTATAAAGCAAATGTGTACATACCAAGTGAAGACACTTTCTTCTTTGTTGACACTATACACAAGGATTTTGACAATATTTTATCTTTAAAACCGGTTTTAATAGTAGAAATAGGGTAAAAAATGGGAATAATATGTTGTAATTGTAGTTCTGGGAGTGGTTATATATCATCATACATCTTAAAACTCTTCAAATCAAGTAATACTGACCCATGTGTTATTCCCATGTGTATATCTACTGATATCAATGGAATGGCCTGTTTAAGTACATCGCAGATGATTAAGTCAAATCAAATAAATCATCATTCGGAATGCATTTGTATGGACCTTTTCAACAACTTCAGAAACGTCAAATTTGACATTATCCTCTTCAACCCAGTAACAATACATATCCAATTATGCAACTATATGACTAAATTAATTTGTAGCCTTATGTTGTTGGAGATGAAGAGGATACTAATGATATAATTGATAAGGCTTGGAACGGTGGTATCAACGGCTCTGAAACTATCATCAACTTCATCAACACAGTCAAAGTATCACACATACAATACTTTTATCTATTTACCTATAATACTATTGTGTAGGATCATATGACTGATGAAGGATATGTGTATTTGGTAAGTGAAAAAATGAATTATTCCACCGCAGTTGGTTGAAAAGAGAAATAAAATTAATGAAATTCTTTTATTACTTAAAGAAAAACACTTGAAATATAAGGTAAAAATTGGAATCACAATTTATGTATAGATTCTACAGACAAGGAAGGTTATCGGAGAGGAAATATCAATTATTAAGTTTTCTAAATCCATAATATAATCATCAAAATTTTATACTACACTGTGAAAAAATTAATAATAATTAATATTAATTTAATATTATTATTAATTGAATATTATTGTTAGAATCTTTTTAATATTGTGGTGAACTAATTTATTAATTTTATTATTTTATTTTATTTTTAAATGGGATTTTCACAACCAAAGACTAAAATAAGATTATGTGAGCAGTTGAAGCTCCACGCTCCTCATATCTTCGCCAAGTCAACATCTCCACCAGTTGAGCCTCCTCCACCTCAACAAAATAAACCAATTAAACCTTTACAACCAAATTTCACTAATACAGCGCCTTTCCCACCTCAGCCACCTGTTGTTCCACCTCAACGTGATTTACTTTTTCCACCTCCGAAACCGGAACCACCAAAAACCGCAACTCCCGAATCAATCTTCACCAAAACCGTAAGAACAACATATTAATTAGATTATATTATCAATATTCTAGATAATTATCATGTGTTTACAGTTTTATACAATATTAAAATAATTTATATAATTATTTTTTAGAACTTGGTATGGCAAGGGAATATAGCTAGAAATGGTAAGAAATTGACTGAGACTTTGGCGATAAAGATAAGTGGCCAGTGTTCAGCATTTTTAAATCCTTCAGTTGAGACGATTAACATAACTCATCGTCTTAAGTGGGAAGAAGCTTCAAAGAACGTGCCATTGGCAGTTTTCTCAATCCACTCATCAAATAACCTTAAACTCGAACCTTTTACTGAATATATCGAATACTTTCAATCTAAAAATCGGGTAATCCATTAATTAATACTATTTACTCTAACTTATCCAATAATTAATAGTATTTACTCTATTACAGCTATTAATAGTGTTATAGATTGGAGTATCACCGTTGGGAACTGAACATAATATTTACATTTGTGCTCCAGGAAATCCACTCTATGATAAGCATTTACCAGACGGATTAACCACTCCAACGTATGAAATTGTTAATTTTATTATTTTTTTAGGCTAATTGGAATTGTCACAAATTCTGAATTACAACCATCTCAATCGTCAAATAAACTACAACAATCCAATGGTATAACAATATTAATACAATCAATTAAATATTTTGTAGATGATTGGTTGAGTCAGTTGAATACTTTGACGGCAATGGTCGGTACCAAAAAGTAACTCAAATCTTTCTAAATTGACTAAAATTCGAATAAAATCAGCTAAAAAACTAGTAAAATCGCCTAAAATTTGGCTAAATTACGACAGAATTCATCTAAAAGTTGACTAAAATACGACTAAATTCATCTAAAAGTTGACTAAAATCTAATCGTAATAGAGTAAATATTAACTGAGTGAAGAAAATTAATGTGTAAATTGTGTACATGTATATGAAATTATTAAGACTTTAAGTCGAGACATGGAAAGAGCTTTAAATCTGCCAAATCTGGCGCCTTTACTCTGATTCTCCCAGCCTAAAGAAGAAAATTACAAGTGTGGACGTACGGATTTGGTTAGTTTGGGTTTTGATTTTGGTTTACTTGATTTTCGATCCCTGAATGAGGACGGATGGTTTGGAAGGACGTTGAGCGGGTTACTATTCGCGTGTGAGTTGATCACCTTGACCTTCTCGACCATCTTGGTGTCCTCAACCTTCTTGACATACTTCACGTAGCCGTCGTTTTGGAGCTCCTGGTCTGTGGAAACCTTCACATCAGCATTCACAGTAAAAGTCGGCAAATTGGTCCTCTTTGATTGCTGTAACAACTTATAAGATTCAAAATCCATCATGTCACTCTTTTTGCCTTCTTTCTTCTTACCCTTGTCGTCGTCCTTGACCTTATCGGATTTACCCTCGACCTTTTCAGATTTGTTATTACCGTTCAGGTTGAGGTTATTGAGTGACTCGTTGAGTTGATCGTCTTCTAGGGGTTCATTAGATAGTTTTGAAACACTTCCCCAGTTATGTCCTCCCTCGCCCTGCTTCTTGAGCTCACGACCCCGACCAGTCCCACTAACACGATCAAAGCGACGTGGCCCATTAGGGTTCCCACGGAAACGCCTGCTAGGCCTCCTACCCTTAGCCCGGGTATCAAATATGTTATCATCCGTATACACCGGTTCATTAACACTATTTACAGTATTCACACTATTAACACTATTTGAGGTGTTTAAAGTGTTTGCTGTGTTATTGTGAGGAACTGGAGTACTATTTGTATTCACTGGATGATTATTCAATTGGACGGAATTCACTGATACTTCGTATAATTCACTGGCCATTTGACCTAAAAGAATTTTTAGCAAAATTTTTAAATAATTATATTTAATTAAGTGTTTAATAGTTCACGATGATAAAACGGGGTAATGATTGAAAAGAATCTTGACATTTAACAAAATAAAGATGCTAACAAAAACGAGATAGTGAATAGTAAAAAACATATTTAATTATTTACAAAACAAATAAAAATATTTATAATATAAATAAAATAATGTTAAAAAACATTTAGATCTAAAAAACAACACACCTTTTGAAGCTGGAAAGAATTTTGAAGATGCACAAGAGTTACGAGTAAGCTTTTCAGGGTCAGTATCGTCATAAAATGCGGCGAATTTATTAGAAGTTCCCACGTTGTAAGTTACTCTATTGGCTGCCATTATGTATTCAAACAATGTCAAGAAAAGTTTATAAATATTTCAACTCGGATCAAAAATAAGTAACAAAAAAGTTCAATTCGCTAAAGATTAGAGTGTACCATTTGAAAAATCAACTAGCTGAAAATGGAGAGATTATGAACTCTAATCATTAAAGACATCCATTGATCTAAGCAAAACATCGTATAAATAATATTTCCGAGAAAAAATGTGTAAGACTATGAAAATATATTTAAAATAAATGAAAGAAGAACCACTGAAATGAAGTAAAAAATATTATTACTAAATCTGACTCCAATGAATCCATTTTAAACTTTATAGGGCTTAAAATAGCCAAATAACAAGATCAACACACTTTTACAAATAATGAACCTATTATGCCAATTTTATTACCAGATAAATTTAAATACATTTTAAATCAAAATTAATCAAAGAATCTTCATATTTTACTACAATTTTAGTTATATAAAACAGCATAACTAATATACTTTTAAATTTGAATTGACAATTGAATATTACACATTTGATGAATAATTAAATTTTAAATAATAAAAATAATTTGATATAATAAAATAAATGTATAATTTGAACTATTTAATCTGACTAAAACAATCTTAATTTTGATCTTTGGAATTCCAAATATTTAATAATTATAAATATATTAATTCAGATTTTTTATTTTAATAATTACATTTTAACTGGAAGTTATAAAATAATAATTATTTAGTATCTTCTACCCCATTCATAAAATATGTTTACATTATCGTTTTAATTATATTATTTACAAAATTATATTATTTATTTCGTGTGACAATTATTAATTTTACACGAATCTTTTGGATTAAATAAAAATTCTACAATTTTGGATGATATATTCTATCACCTATTAATCTGTTAAAAAATAAATAATATGAGATCATATTAATAGTTTTTGTAATATAATAACTTTTTGAGAAATTTGTTAAATGTCAGATCGTACGACTGACTCTTCATATTCATACAGGTCACAGGGTTACGGGCCATCAAGGAATTCTTCATCATACAGGCCTTACGTTAAAAGTGATAAGTCATTTGGCAGGCATTCTGAGAACCATCACGACAAATACGCCACGAAACCTTACGATAAACCAATCCATCAACCTCCAATGCCATATTCTCAACCACCAAACGGACCAGGAGTAAGATATCCTGATCCTAGATACCCACCGGATCCAAGGTTCTCTCCAGGTGATAGGCATCCACCTGAACAGAGGTCACCATATTCTCATTCTCCATATACAGCAAATAGATCGTATAGTTCAATGACGCCGGAATCTGGATACGGTGGTAGAGGACATACTAACCACCAGGGAAGATTCGGTGCCTATAATAGTTATGGTGGAGGATTCGGTAGTGAGAATCTTGGAAGTGGATTACAACCAGTTAACTGGAACCAAATTGAGTTGCTCAAGTTTGAGAAGAATTTCTACGTGGAACACCCTGAAGTTAAGGCGATGTCACATGTTGAGGCTGATAAGATTAGAAGAGAGAAGGAGATTACTGTAGTTCATGGTCGAGATGTGCCAAAACCCGTGGTTAAATTTGAGTATACTTCATTCCCGAGATATATTTTAAGCTCGATTGAAGCCGCTGGATTTAAAGAACCTACACCAATCCAAGTTCAATCCTGGCCTATCGCTCTCAGTGGTAGAGATATGATCGGTATCGCTGAAACAGGTAATACACTTAATTATTATATACTATTACTCTACACTCAATTATTGAATAATATTAGATACTCTACACTTAACTTTATTATACCTTTGAGTACTAAAGTAATTTGGTTATAGGATCTGGTAAGACGTTGGCCTTTTTATTACCGGCGATAGTGCATATAAATGCCCAGGCTTTATTAAGGCCTGGAGATGGTCCAATAGTATTAGTATTAGCTCCTACACGTGAGTTAGCAGAGCAAATTAAGGACACGGCTCTGGTATTTGGTAGATCAAGTAAATTGAAAACGAGTGTAGCATATGGTGGTGTACCAAAACGCTTTCAAACCATAGCGTTGAGGAGAGGAGTTGAGATTTTAATTGCATGTCCTGGAAGATTAATAGACTTTCTAGAGTCAAATGTTACTAATTTAAGAAGAGTAACTTA
>JAJHPJ010000176.1:0-13025 GCA_026724395.1 Theileria sp. buffalo | reverse complement strand
AGCCTTCAAAGCAGACCAGAAAATCATACTCAACCATCTCAACAATTTAACCACACAACAAGCTAAAGAATTAGATCAACAATTAAATTCACTTCATAATGTTAATGTCAATAGGGTCAACACGGTTGATGTTGATAGTGTCAACACGGTTAATAGTGTTAATAGTGTTAATAGTGTTAGAAGTGTGGATAATTCTGGATGTGTAGTGATGGTGGATGGTCGTGAATTCTTGTTAAAAAGATCAATGGTAAGTTTTGAGTTTATGAGTGTGAATGTGTGTGATGAGACGTTTGTGCCATGTGTAATTGAGCCATCATTTGGTCTTGGAAGATTAATTTTTTCAATTCTGGAACATGCTTACAGGGTCAGGCCTGTAGACTCGAATGTGCCTGAGGAGCGTAAATACGTATCATTAAACAAATCAATAGCGCCTACAAAGTGTTCAATTTTACCATTATCCTCTAAGGAAGTCTTTGAACCTCTGATTTCCAGGGTTCAGACACAGCTCAGGAGGTTGGGAATCTCACATAAAGTTGATAAAACCGGCGCATCAATAGGGAAAAGATACGCCAGAACTGATGAAATTGGAGTACCGTTTTGTGTAACTTTAGATTTTCAATCAGTAAATGATGATACAGTTACACTAAGAGAACGCGACTCTATGCAACAAGTCAGAGTCAAACTTGATGACGTCGGGGAATTATTAGCACATTTACTCAAAGATGTCACATGGGAACAAGCCACCAAACACTTACCAATCTTTCAACAACAAATTCTCTAATCTCATATTATTATATATACTACTATACATAATATATAATAGTATGTGTATAGTAGGTATAGTATAATATATATAGTTAAGTAGTTAAAAGTAGTAAGGTATAGTATATAGTAGTATAGTAGGTATAGTATTAGGGTGTTTGGTGTCTGGGTTTATGGATTTTGGCTAGTCAACTAGGTGTATACTAAATATTGTATAACACTATTTAAAGGGTTTTAATATACTGTTTACAGTGTTCTATAGTAGTATTAATGAGTATATACAACTGGAATTACTATTAACTTACTCTATATTAATACTATAGTAATATACCCTATGATACTCCTACTACTATACACTTATGTATATACATAGTAGTATACATAGTATATAGTTAAGAGTATAATACAATAAGTAATATGTATGAGTATAAATGTTATGATATTATTGTTTAAAGTATTTATTATGTTGAAGTGATTTAATGAGTTCCAAATCAGATTCACTAACGTTTTCACCTAAACTTAAATGACTTGTATTACAGTACCCAGTTCCATTTTTGATACTTCTTCACCTTTCTTTAATAGGATCTCCTCTATATTCTGCTTCTCTCCAAACCATCCCAACTCATCAGATATCAAATGTACTAATCAATTATTATACTATTCTATATACTATTATATATATTATTGTACTATTTTAGTGTAGTTATGTATTAACATACAGCTGTTACAAGATTCACATTTGACATATACAATACCATGATGATACGCTTGCTACAAATTATTCATATACTTAACATGGTAATATATATTAATACTATTCAATAGTATAATAGTTTAGTTATACTTTAGAGAAAGATTTCGCACTGCGATAATTGCATATGTTACAGGTAAAAACTGCGATATAACGGCCATTTTTCGGATTAATATCAATATTTTCCAAGTCTCTCGACTTATCATTAGGGTTTAAATTTGTTAATTTCTCATTAGTTTCTGAATTTTGTAAATTATCATTAGTTTCTGAATTTTGTAAATTATCATTAGTTTCTGAATTTTGTAAATTATCATTAGTTTCTGAATTTTGTAAATTATTGATAGGTTTTGGATTTGTCGATTTTTTATCAGATTCCGAGGTAAAGAAATGAAAAGAATTAAAATTTTGCCTATTTTGATAATTTGGTAGACTAATTGTACCACAGTGAAGATATTTAAAGGGTACAAATTTACGATTGAGGGAATAATTAATTAAAATTCCAACAGGTCGCCAAATGGCAAACATTTCATAAATAAAATCATTACATATGTTACAAATGAGAAATTAGTTAAAATAAGTTAAAATGGTGAATAAAAATAGAAATTCCAATTTGGACCTTTAAAGCCCTACCTACAAGGACAATTAATCATTCGATTATTAGTTACACACTTTAATTTCAGTATTAATAATGTGATTTAAATTAATTTTTAAGCTGCCCGAGTGTTTATTATTTTCTCTTTTTTTACCACTTTTTTGTTAAGATTCCACACAACATACACATTTCAGATTTTGTTTTTTTTGTGTAAATTATTAGTAAATTAAATTTTCCGTAAAATTTTAATTATTTCAGTAGTATGTTCCAACACCCCTGGAGTTATTTTACCTTTACATCTCACACTACACACAGACCAATTAACTCGCCAAATTTCACCAATTCTAACACTAAATCTCACCTCTAACTTTCACTCAGAATTACTCTCAAATGCTGTAAAATTATACCACAACAATTCTCTACAATACTACTCACAAGTTAATAAAAAAATTTTCCATCAAATTATTAATCACATTATTAAATTATTAATCCAATTATTAATTGAATTAATGGAATTAATGGAATAGTTGAATGATGGAATTGGAGAAAATAAATTTATTTGATTCTAATGATATACAAGAGGATTATGTAGACTCGAACTCAGATTATACCGAAAATCCACAAATCAAGAAAAAACCCAAAAGAACTAATCTAACCGATTCTGTATCACCTATACTATTATCTATACTATTACCTATACTATTAACTATACTATTACCCATACTATTACCTATACCATTGATTATAGTGTTTACTATACTATTAACTATACTATTAACTATACCATTAACTATAGAGTTGAATATGATAATAATATTATGTATAGGTTCGAGAAGTGGAAAAATGGTTGATGGAGAATTTGCGTCGTTTGATACCGGAGGAGATGCATTCGATGTACATAAATGAGAATAATGTTTTATTTTCATTTGGTTCTTTGGATTTGGACCAGCTTGACTTCCCCAGTGAGACGGAGTTTGTACATGAGATTACTAATCATGGGAAACGTTCTGTTCTATCCTCTTTTGACACGGTTACTTATTATACCAATTTAACTTATCGGAATGAACTTCAACGGAAACGAATCTCATTAGATCATCTCACTGATCCAGCCTTTATGTATAGAATTATCAAATTTACTTAGTTATCTAGTAACTATTGAGTTATTAGTCACCTAATTATAACATTGATTAGCCCCTACGGGGTCTCTAATTACACCGTTAGTCACCTAGTTAGACAATTAGTTAACCCCTTAGTTAGCCCCTACGGGGTACTAGTTATACAGTAAATTACCTAATTACACCGTTGATCAATTGATTAGTCGTGTGATTGAACCTGGGACTGGGAAGTTTATATTATCGAACTTGATAAAGTGTGCATGTCAGCAGCAAAAAGGTTTAAAAGGTTACGTGGACTATGTTAAGAATAATATCTTCTCATTTCCACTTCTTGAGGAACTTAATCGTTTTGCATTGTCACAGAAAATTGCTTACAAATCTGCTAGACTTAAGGTATCTGTTACGGTGATCCTTTACGGAGCTTGCATCAAATCAAACAGATATTTACTCTATTTAGCCCCGAAGGGGCTCCTATTTACTCTTTTACAGACCTTAGTTATGACCTATTTACTCCTCCACAGAGCCTTTTTATCCCTTATTTACACCCTACGGGGTCCATAACTATTTTTTATATAGTTAACTAGTCACTAATAGAGCCTCGATTTAGTCCCTCGGAGTAGTATTTACTCCATCCATTAGTCTCATCTACTTAGTTACTCCCTCCATTAGTCTCATTTACTTAGTTATTCCCTCGGAAAATCTGTTTAATATTTGATTAGTTATGGTTTTTGATGAGATTGGCTGAGGAGTTGAAGTTGGTGGAGATTGGAAAGACTTTTAAAAGGTTCATAGACGAGCAACCGAATGATTTTAACCGAACTTTACTCGATAAAAACGTTACTCTGCGCTATTTTAAACTTGTAACTCCAAGTTTCAATGATTCTCAAGTTAATATTAGTCAGTTGAGTCAGTTGACACAACTGGACAATCCCACTCAGGACGGGTTTCAATTTGACAATTCCTCAGAATCTAAGCTAAATTTGTCTGACTCAATCCAAAAGTTGTCAGAATCAAGTTCCAACATCTCAATGCCCATGAACTCAACCATTTTTGATCAAAATACAACTTTTACAGATCCAAATCATACTCTGGATACTAATAATAGTTTGGATCCTAATAATAGTATAGACCAGAGTCAAAGTTTAGATCCTAATAGTAGTTTAGATCCTAATAATAGTTTTGTGGATGTGATTTCGATGAATTCGTTACCGGATTCCAATTCTGTAGCTTCATCTTCTAGTAGAAATCCTATTGGATTTACTTCACTTCACATTGGTGACATGGAAATGTCAACGCCTATCCGTAAAGATCCACTCTTCAAAACCAAACACATTGACAGTTTTGATAGTAATTTCATGAAACTCATTGATCAAAATGCTATTAATGGTGGTAATACTGTTGATAATAGTACTCCACTAGGTGATACTCCACTATTCGACAATTCAATGGATAACACAATAGACAACACATTGGACAATAGATTGTATAATTCAATGGAAAATACATTAGAAAATACATTGGAAAATACATTGGATAATAGATTGTATAATTCGATGGATAGTTCAGTGGATATGGTGGATCCATTGATTGATAGTAAGATGGGTCACTTTGTGCAGCGTGGTTTGGATAAGTTTGTGAAGAAGAAGCAGAGTTTTGTGTATAAGAATGCGGTGTCTACGATTTCGGTGCTGGAGGCGGCGTGTAAGTTATACGGAAAAGGTCCGAAGTGGTCGAATCCGAACAAAAAAGAATTTGACTTGGCGAACAAGGGGAAGAAGTTAGTCTACGTCAAGCCCAGTAACACAGTGAGACCAAATGATTTAGCGTATCAATATTTACTACAGTACGCCTCAGTGCACCAGAAACTGAACGGCGGAGTGAGACAGGAACATGCAGTTTCCTACGGTATCATAGAACTTAAAAGAACCTCACCAAATGAACCTTACAACTCTTATTCCATCAATACTGAGCCTTGGAAAGTTGATAAGTACAGTAGAAAGTGGACCAGACTCGCTAATGCTATTAACTTCTCACCCTGGGTCATTAAGTACAACTCACCCGAGAACTCACCCGTCCACTCACCTCACTTTGACACTTTAGACGTTACTCCATCCAATGTCAATACCGTAACCATGGAGAATCTAGCCAGTAACCTACAAAAAATTCAACAATCTCTAGAATACACTACTAGTAATGGTGTTAATAGTGTTAATAGTAGTAGTGTTGATAATAGTAATGCAGTAACTAGTGATACAGTTGTTAATGACACAGTAGATGATAATAAAATAGTTAATATTGAGGATAAGAATGTTGTTGGAGTGGATAAGGATGTTTTGGATGATGAGGGTTTTGTTGTTACGAGTTTACAGTTACCCGACACTACAGATAATAATAATCAACTAGATAATAATCTCAATACTGTAGATGTTATTACTACTGTGGATAATGTTATTACTACTGATGTAGTTGACAATAACATTAGTGAAGTAGTTGATGATGAATTGGATGAGAAGTTGGATGAGGATGGTCAAGAAATTAAAGATGTGTTTGGTCTTGTAAAGACAGAAACGCCTTTAGTGGACTTTGAAACTCTTACTTTCTCAACCACTGACATGGAGTCAGTCTCCAATGATCCCAATAACACTCTTAACACTTCTAACACTATGGACACTGGTAGCACTGTGGATATTACTGTAGATACTACTGTAGATACTACTGTAGATACTATGGTAGATACTAAGGTTGATACTGTAGAAAAAGTGGCTGAGTCTAATACTACTGATACTACCAATGGTCCCGTAGAGGAAACTACTACACACTTAGTCACCACTACTAACTCCGTTACTACCTACTCACTCACAACTACTTTACCAGTTACTACCCACTCAGTTACCACAACTAGGAGTTCCAGTGATAAGAGATTTCGTGATGGTCAAATGAAGTTGACGGAGTTGTTTAAGTATGTGTATGATAAGATAAGTAAAGCTAAGCAGTTACCGGAGTGTCCAGAGTTGTTTAGCATGAAAGCTGAGGTCAGGAAGGAGCTTGAGAACTTCACCAAACTCGATCAGGAATCGAAAATTAATACAAAAAGAAGAAAAGTACTCGACGAAGAATTTTTCGAACCAATACCCGAAAATTATGTTAAAATCAACAAAGTTAAATCAGATCCAAATTTCCCAATTAACACTACTGACACAACTGATACTGTAGGAGTAGATGTTGACAGAGATGACACTACAGATGTGGATAGACATGACACAGTAGATGTGGACAAAGTAGAATCACCAGATGACACTGTAGAAATGGACAATGTGGATACTGTAGACCCTAAAGCTACCCAATCCATTAACAAAACTACTGACAAAACCACTAGTAAAAAACTGAATAAGAAGGACCGCCTAATGAGGATGCGTGAGATAATGAAGAGTATGATAGAATTTGAGGCTGTGGAGAGTGAGGATGAGAATTTATCGGATCCTGAGGAGATAAAGAGATCCCTTCAGTTATTGAAGGAGCGTTTAATGAACCCGTCGGAGAGTGAGAGTGAGCCCGAGAGTGAGACTGAGATCGCGCGTGAGATGAAGGATTTCATTGGCGAAGTTGAGATCAACGAAGAGGATGAGGAAATCGCACGGCAGAGGTTCTACGAAGACTTGAGATTACAGGAGGAAGCTGAACTCGCCAAGCTCATGACCTTTAAGGAGAAGGGTGAGAAGGAACTAACACGTCGTGAGGAACGGCTGAAACTTCTTATGAAGCTTAAAAACGCCAAGAAAACTGATGAGTTTCATCTGAGTGACTTTGAATCCTCCGATGAAGACACTGAAGTCCCCAAGAAACACCGCGTCAAAGTTACCCGAGAACACATTGACAAGTTACTCAAGCTCAAACATCATCAGAAACTTTCCAAAGATGAACATCTCGAACAGTTTATTGATTTTAAATTAACTGAAGCCAATATTACTATTCCATCAAGTACCGCTTTACGGTGCTTGCATCCAATCAAACAGATTTACTTACTCAATTAGTTATTTATTTCCTTAGTTATCCCCTCCCGGGGGTGCTATTTCCTCATTTCCACATTATATACTCATTTCTACACTAGCTATTTAGTTATTCAGCCCCTCCGGGGCTCCCTAGTTATTTAACAACATAGTTACATACCTCTTAAAGTAGTTAATTAACTCCTATGGGACCTAGTTACATAGTTATTTAGCACCTAATTATCTTATTATATACTGAAAATCGTTTATTATTAATTGTTTAGTTGATACGATAAGTGTAAGTACGAATCATGTGGAGTTACCGAAGAGTATGTTGGAGCCGGAGAGTGCTACGAAGATTAAGAGTCGACGTGACATGATTGATAACATGTTTAATGAAGGGTTCGACTCGATTTTCTCTAACATTGACCAGTATAAATCAGACTCCACTCTCAGTGTTAATCCTTTCGGCACGCCCAACCGCGCACTTGAAAATTCCTTCTCCAAGTCACCCAAGAAATCCGCACTCGTCATGAAATCTTTCCGCTGGGATCATTCTCAAGCTAAACCCGGGAATGCTACTACTGTAAGGTATCCGTTACGGTGCTTGCATCAAATCACACAGATCACTCATACTATCCTATCACTACTATTTACTCATTTCTATACTAATTAGTAATATCTCTACCAGTTATTTAGCTAGTTAATTACTCCTGAGGACCTAGTTATCCAGTTATCTAGAACCCCCAGGAACCTAGCTATCTATTTATTTACACCCTCAGAAGACTTATTTTTCATTATTTAACCCCTTTGGGAGCCCCTACGGGGTCACATCTACCTACACATCCAACTACTATATACTTTACTAATACTATCTACCTAGTTATATGTGTTGTAAATTTGTTCGTAGAAACTTTCGGGGATTTACGGGATTCCATAATATCCCAAACTCGTTCAATAAGCCAAGCAAATAACTAATCTCATATAAATAATATATTATATATTATATACCCTAGTGAGTAATATCGGGGTACAGGGGTGTGGTCAGAAACAATGTTTACGAATAGTGACAAGTATAACGATTTACCCTCTGATGAGGAGGAAATAACATTAATAAAACATGTGAAAACTAATTCTTCTAACTTGAATGTCAAGGTTTTGGGCGTTGTTGTGAAGACCGTCTCCTCAATCGTGAAACAAATTGGAATTTCCCTAATTAATTTCTCGGAAAATGCCATTAAAGTCTCTGAAATTTCCGATAATGAATATTTTACTAATTTGGAATCTTTAATTTTACAAGTCAGTCTTGTGTGTCATAACTTTATGTGCAGATTAATCCTTCCAATTGCGTCCTCGCCATTCCCAAAGATTCCCTCGATTATAAACGAATTAACCACGTCATCTCAGTCTGTAACCTTAAAACCACCTTCAAATTCATCACTTCCAAAGAAATCGATATTCTCGATGGTATCACAATTATTATTCTATTTAACCCTTTATAACACTAGATAACACTAGATAACTATTGATTACAGTAGATACCTCCTGATAAATCTAGTGTATAGTTGGTTATGTGAATAAATAATGTTTGTAGATTTCAAGGTAACGAATTCGTTGGAATATTTATTGATGGATGACGATTCGGTGAAGAATCATATGAAGGAAATAAACTTGAAACTGGCGATGAAAGCGTTTTGTCTAACTGCGGATTTCATTAATTATAAGGATCGAAATTATAAATCACACTTCACACTCTCAATCTATACCATGGACAATTATCTATGCCTCGATCGTGCCGCTTTCACTTCTCTATCCATTCTACCATTCAATACCAATCAACGTAAAATTTTTATCTCCATATTTAATACTTATTTATATAGTTAATACTCTTTTACTATATTATTACTCATTTACCATAGTAATACTCATTTACAATGGTGATACTCATTTACCTGGTTAACACTCATTTACTCTATTAATATTATTGACTATGTTAATATGACTATACAATTATGATATGTTTGTAGAAGGTGGTAAGATGAGTTTGTATGATTTGTTGAATAAGTGTAGAACGAGTATCGGTTCACAATTATTGAAGATGTGGATAACACAGCCGTTGGTGAATGTGACGGATATAAAGAAGAGACAGGACTGTGTGGAAGCGTTTAGGTCAATGTATAGAACTATACAATCGGAGTGTCTTCGGAAGGTACAGAATTTGGACCAGATACTGACGAAATTTAAAAATTTCGACATGGGAGTTGAGACTAAACAGACGAAACAGCCGAGTTTCGAGGATCTCGTAGTACTCTACGATTGTATCATATCTGCTAATAGATTGAATCAGTTCACCTTTAAGAGATACGACGGGGTACATGCACATACTATCCGTGAGTTGTTTGCAGAACCTTTAAGTAAGATTTCAAGTAAATTTGAGAGTTACCTACGGCTCGTAGAGAAGACAGTTGACTTGAAAGAAGCTGAAAACAGAGTCTACGTGTTTAATCGTAATTTCGACGAGAGTTTGAAGAAAATCTCCTCAAAGCTTGATCAGATAAGATATGACATAGAGACACAAAGACAAGCGATCCAAAATGAGTTACCATATTCCTCTGGTAAAAAGGGGAACCTGGTTAAAATCGTCGAGTGCAACACCCTGGTGTTCTTGTTTAGAATACCTAAAAAAGACCATCCGGCTCTAATGAAAACACAGATCCCAAATGTCAACATCGAAAAAGTTCGACTTAATAAGAATGAATTCCTGTTTACAACTCCTAAACTTCGGAGACAATGTACACTATACAAGAACACACTTGCGTTATATGAAGAGTCGCAGGATCTCATGGTTAAAAGGACTTTTAAAGTCGCTTGCACTTACTGGACACTACTGGAGCGATTTATTAAGATTATTGCTACTCTTGATGTGTTAACGGCGTTTGCTGAAGTTGCTACTCTTTTTAACTATGTCAGACCTACAATTGATGAGACTGGGAAAACTGTTAACCTCACTGATGCCAGACATCCACTCGTTGAATATGTTCTCTCATCAAACTCTTTTATACCCAATGATTTGTATATGGAACGAGATCGCTCCAGAGTACATATTACCACCGGTCCAAACATGGGTGGGAAATCAACATACATCAAACAAGTAATTATTTTACTGTATTTACCAATTTTTATCCAGTTTACTGAGTTAACTTAATTTTTATCCATTCTATTAAGTTAACTAATGATATACCGTAGTTATATAGTTACTTGGTAAATTTATAGTATACTATGTCATATAGTAAACTCTGTAAATATATGTGTAGGTCGGATTAATAGCTATAATGAATCAGATAGGTTCATTTGTACCATGTAAAAAGGCTAAATTACCAATTTTTAAACATATTTTATGCCGAATCGGTGCTTCAGATATACAATTACGGTATCAACCAAATCTATTAATGTTGTTTTTTAGAGGAGTTTCAACGTTTTTGGCTGAAATGGTTGAATCAGCAGCTATACTTCGTATGGCTAATGAACATTCATTAGTCATTATTGATGAACTCGGTCGTGGTACTTCTACTCACGATGTAATCAACTATTATTATTACTATTACTATAGTTATTATATATTATTATTATTATAGTTATTGTATATTATTATTATTATAGTTATTGTATATTATTATTATTATAGTTATTGTATATTATTATATTGGTACATAGTGTTGATATAGGGGTTTGGATTATCATGGGCGATAGTAGTGGATTTGATAGAACGTGCGAAATGTTTTTGTTTGTGTGCTACACATTTCCATGAAATGGGTTCATTAGCATTAGGTATCACATTATTCACCACTTATTATTTATTATAGTAATTATTTATATTATTATTTGTATATTAGTTAGAAAATGGTTTTGATATGATTTAGAGCATTTTGGAGTGGTGAATAAGCATTTGACGGCTCAATTTTATGATTCTCTTAATAGTATGACGTTTTTATACAAAGTTAAAGATGGAGTCTGTAAAAAATCTTTCGGTATCAACGTCGCCATCATCGCCAAATTCCCACCTGACGTATCATACAATAATTATTACTATTAGTATTAGTATAAGTATTGGTATAGTTAATAATAATACTAGTTGGTATAGTCAATACTATAAATATTAGTATAGTCAATACTATGTAGTATAATTGTAATTGTATAAATAGGTGATAGAGAGTGCACAGAATAAGTTGAAGGAGTTGGAGCGTAAATATAGTCCGAAACGTACAGATTTAATTAAGGATTTATTAAGATCACCGACATTTACAGAATTCAAAAATAGCCTACAAACACTCGCTCTCGAAGCTTAATAATATTATACACTATATTACTACTCTTTTATTCATTTTTTAAAAATAATTAATGTAATTAATGGGCAGATTCCATACAATTATAGTGTCATACACTCATCAGATTCAATATTTTAAATCTCTTCTACAGTTATTCACTTATAGGTCATTTTATTTATTTTATTTATTATTATTGGAATTTGAGTTGATTTGGTGATGAAACTTGGTATTTAAGCAGATTTTGATGTTTCTCATTTTTGCACCAACATGATCTCAAATTTGAACATTAAATTTTAATCAAATTTTTCTAAAACTTGAATAATCTAATTAAATAAAATTCTATTAACTATAAAATAACTATTACTGTAGATCAATTTGGTTTCTGGTGAGTTTGGTTAATTTTTGTATGGTGTAAAAAAAGGTCCGACTCCCCAGATTTAGTAGCTATGGACTTATGCATTTTCGACTATATATGTAGAGGAGGTCTGTTGACACCTCAATTTCAGACTATCAAATTTGGCCAAGAGATTTCAAAGGTTAATTTTTGGTTGACTACTACTGGACATTTTGTTAAGGGTAGTTAAACTAGGGCTTAGCTTATGAGATTTTCAAGGCGATTTGACTAGTCCAGAGGCCCACATATGTTAGGGTAAGACGTTTGATGTACTGTGATAATCTAGGTTGTCTGCTGAGTTCCTGGTTCTATGAGCTCTCCAGGCCTAGTAAGTAGCAGTATCTTAACATCAATGTTTTAACTAATACCTAGTTAACTGGGTTAGTTTACGTTGATGGACATCTATTAGCTATTCTGGTTATTGGCTTAGGGTGACACTTTGTCCCAACTAACGTCAATTACTAGAATCCGACACTGTTGTTTCTTGTTGACGTGACATTGCTAAGCATTGCTAATGAATTTTCTAGATTAGTGTACAATCCTGTGGACGCAATGAGTCTCCACTAACTCATATACTACTTTTTTAGTATACTGGGTTGGCTGTGAAACTCATTGCTGAGACCAGCTTCATTGGCTCAACACATTATGTAGGTGGGTTGATGGACTGGTTGTAGCTACAAGGATGTACTTGGTCGTGACATGAGAATGCTTTTGGATTACGTGACTAGGGACCTGCTTCCAATGGATGTAGATGTGCTATTTCACTAGATCCTCGTAGTATTCTGATGCTCACGTTGGTTTTCGTCTGTCGTAAACATTAGTAACCCATGTGTATGGAGTTGCCTGGCCTCGGTCAGAATCCTGGATCTATCTCAAGTGTTGACTAGTATATAGTATGGTGAACCACAGGAGTAGATCCCATTATTCTACAGTACTGGAAAGCCAACTCATGGTAGACCAGTTTATTGTAGAGTAGTGTTAATAATAGTAACCTGGTTGATCCTGCCAGTAGTCATATGCTTGTCTTAAAGATTAAGCCATGCATGTCTAAGTATAAGCTTTTATATGGTGAAACTGCGAATGGCTCATTACAACAGTTA
>JAJHPJ010000024.1:0-54773 GCA_026724395.1 Theileria sp. buffalo | reverse complement strand
AAAAATATATATGTATACATTGTAGGAGGAAATGGAACATAAAAAGAACTTGATGAAGGCATATTTGGATCCGTTAAATCCAGAATCTCAAATTTTAATACATAAAGAAATTGAAAAGAACCGTATTGATGAAAATTTAATGTCAGCTCAAAACTACTTTCCAGAGTCATTTGGTAAAACAAATTTCGTAACCGAATTGTTTCAGGTAAAATTGTGATGTTGTACATCAAAGTTGAAATAAACAACGTGGTAGTAAAGGCGCTAGTTGACACAGGCGCTCAGGTATACCAAAAATTATTATTAATTTAAACAATAGAACACGATTATGAGCAAAGAATGTGCATTACAATGTAATTTGCTAAATCTGGTGGATGAAAGGTTCAAAGGAATTGCAGTGTATGTTCTTTAATTTAACGTCAATATAGGGGAGTGGGATCCACTAAAACGTTGGGGAAAATACACTTGGCTGATATGAAAATAGGATCCATATTTATTCCAGTCTCGTTCATTGTTATAGATGGAGCTAATTTGGAATTTATCTTAGGCTTGGATATACTACGTAGATATACCTGTGATATTAACTTGAAGTACAATTATTTGGGAATCAACGAAGTTCAAGTCCCATTTCTTTCAGAAGCCGAGTTAGTGAGTTTTAAGAGCTATACTAGGAACCTACCTTCTGGTAATAAACCGTCAGGTTCTATCTCTGTTTCTCAACAATCAACGAGTGCTTATGAACCCAATCCCAAACCAGCTACTAGCTCTCAATCTTCTGAACAAAATGAAAAGGTTAAAAGGTATTTTTGACATTTTAAAAATATTAAATTTGTAGACTTAGTGAGGTGCTCAGCATCACTCCTGAACACGCAAGAGAACTGCTAGAAATTGCAGGATGGGACGAGGAACTAGCGGCCTCTTATGTAACAGAATAAATATTAATACGTATTGTATAAACGCAATGGTAACCAATTCGCGCCCGATATATGGTAATAAATTAACTATTTTACATTTTTAAAATCTTCATAAAAATACAAGGGAGCCTGCCAGCCACTCATAAAACTCCCTTTCGTTAACTGCACACTTCTGGTGTTCGTCCAGAACATTAAAGATTATATAAAGATCAACAATGTCGAATTGAAGTCTGCCAGAAGTGTAATCGGAGCAAAGTCTGTTAAATTCCTCTAAAAGAAAGTTAATGAAAAAATAAAAATACCGAATTGCATTCCATGTTCAGGGTCAGATAAAGCATATTTGCGGAACACGTCTATATAGGCGCCTTTGGATGCGTCCTTCACGACGTTTCTTGCCTTTTCAAGTCTAAAACTTTTTCTTACAGCCTAAAAAATAATATGAAAACTGTGAAAATACAATTGCAAATCCTGTAACTGCTACGGCAAAGACGAAAAGTGAGGTTAAAGTTCCAAAAAGAAAACGAAGAGCTCCGACCTTCCTGTTGGACTTCAAGGTCACCATATTGGATGCACCCAANACTGCAAGCCATATAGATTTTCCAGTTAATCTTGTCAAGAATCTCATGTTCTTCCTTATGTGTCTGCGGTACTTGGCTGCCCACCTCGGAGTCCCAGGAATATCCAAAACCATAACAAGCAGTGAGTTGGTCCTAAGAATACATAAAAGGTTTGGAACTTACAATAAAAAGAGTGAGAGTAATAATCCGGGTAAGGTACTGAAACCAAAAGTTTTTGTGACTGAAAAAACTGAGCTTGTAACAAGGGCGGCGGAGGCCAAGAAGAATAAAGTTTGATATCTCAAGTTTAATAATTCCAATGTTTCCTCCAAACGTGCTGCGCTAGTCTCCATGTGAGTAGAAAAATTATTGAAGGCTGGTGAGGTTAAAGGCGCTTTCAAGCACTTAAGATTCTCACTGTCAAAAAAGTTATTGCCTGGAGCCTCAGTGTACCCGTAGCTATTAACAGTCTCAGTCTCTAACATCTCCAATAAAAATCTCTAAAAATATTGCTCTTGTTAAAACGATTCTAAATTTCACAAATGTGTAACAATAGTAAGTACTGTTAAGTTTATGCAAGGCTATTTTATGGTTGCATAAAGTTAAATACTATTATTGACCAACAATTCGTTGTTAAGCAATAATAGAGATTGGCATATCACCGTTACAACTATTCTTTTTAATAGCTATAGTATAATTTGTAAATAAACCCTGCAACCAATAGAACAAATGTATTTTTTGGTCGACACACCCCATTAAAAAATTAACTACACACCTGTAATGTTACTTTACACATTAATGCTCCAGCACTTTTAAAATAACAAATTTGATATTGTTTATAACATACGTCTTTTTGAGAAGTTGCCCTTTCTGTTTTCCTATTGATTTGTCTTAATAAAATCGGAACAAAATCACCCTATTTTTAACTTTTCAAACACTTGAAATGAATTATTATTTTTTATTTTTATTTTTTGTATATCCCGTTGTTTGAAATTAAAACAAAATCGTTTAAATGTGTTAAGAATTTGTATGTAAAATTTTAATAACCCTATACAAGACGATTTTACGATAAATTATCCTTAATTTATGTTATTTTAATTTTATTTATTTTATTTATTAAATTTTGTAAATATTTAATTCATTGAATTTTATATCATGTGATTTGATTTCCTTTATCCAGTTTAATGATTCCTTATGCACATGATTCTTTTTAATTATATTTTAGTTTAACAAAATTTTAATTTAATGTACTTAGTGTAATGTATATATTAAAATGTAAAATATTAAAACTAGACTCATCGGTGATTTTTAAAAGATTCTATAATCCACCTAGTATGTCAATGTGCTTTAAACGCTTTAATTTCTAATATTTATAATCATTATATTGTTTATTTACATTCTTTTTAGCTAAGAAGACATGGAGTAAGCAGAATCCTCTATTTAAGACTCCTCGACCACTAGTCGACCCTTACAACTTAGGCCGACTCCACCCTGATAAGGAGTGGTGGAACCTTCCTAAGAAGGGTCTAAAGCCCGATACATTCATGGGATTTCCTGATGTTTTAAACATCGAAAAACATGGAGGATCCCTGTATACTCACTGTATGGATAACTCAACACTATCAATGGTTTGTTTAATAGTTTAAAGAACTTTTAGGTCGTTTATCGATGTATAGAAAATGGGATTACAGATATTGACATATGGCGCAAGTTAACACTTCAGGCGCTCAAACTTGCTATGTCCTTGGATACCTACGTTATATCCATTTTATTCCTTTATTTTTCACTAAGTTGCCACTATGATCACAAATTTGTCTCAACTTTTGTTGGCAGAATCCTAGCAACTTTGGATCAATTCACTTTGGAAGAATGCTCTAATGTAATTTTAGCCATGGATAACCCTAAATATTATCATGAACAGTACCGTTAATTATTTTACAAACACTGTTTAGAACCTTTAACTATGTTCTGAAACACGCAGAGAACATTTGTTTAAATGGTAATCTAAATCCCATAGAGTGTTTGAGGTTTCTATCAAGTTTTAGAAACGTAGAAAACGTATCCCAAAACTGCCTTTTATCAATAGGTAACATAAATTTATTAATTATACATTTACATATGTGATAATTGATATTTAGGTGAAACCATCGAAGTTAGCGACTTGAGTGTTATTGACAAAGTTCTGATCTTTGATGGACTAGATAGCTGTTGTAGATTCCATGATAGGGTCAGTCCCTTGTGTTCAACACGTCTTTTCAACGAGTGTTGTAATATTTTAGAATCAACTAAAGACTGTAACCACTATTTCAACCTGATTTTTTTAAACTCAATCATAACATTCAACTTCAAAAACGATCCGTTGCTTAATTCTATACTTACAAAGTAACCTAAACATGTAATAATCAATTTTCAGAACTAGTGAAAACATTTACGATTGCACAAATGAGGAACAATCCCGTTACATATATCTATTAAGTAAACTCATGAACCAATGTTATTCAAACATCAACAACACCATTACTAATAAGATACAGAAGCTGATGAACTCATTTGAAAAGGGTTGATTTGAGAAAATAAATAAATTTTTTTAGAAATTTCAAAGAAATATGAAGAACTGAGTAGAAATGATACATCGTGGTTCGAAGTTGCAGTAGCTATTTTAAACTCGAAGCAGACACTGGATTCATATCAAGTTTGTTTTATTATACATTAATTGGTTATTTCATACTTTTATACAATTTTAGTTGCAATTCTTGGATGAATTTTCTAACAAATCCCAGAATCTTACCAGAAATCAACTGCTAGAGCTATACTCGAGTTTATCAAAAACAACAATTTCACCAGTGTGTTTTCTTATTTAACATTTTTGTAGTTTATCAATTTATTTTTCTAATTTAACTGCTTTTAGGACACTGTTCCACATTTTATAAATTCCGTGATAAGTGAATGCTGGAATTTGGAAGATTTAAGTCCATCTGAACTTATTGTACTTCTGGTACTTTGGGTATGTATGACACTTTTTCAGGATTTTGAGCACGACTACTTTACTGGGGTTATTCCTAGGGATAAAATGGGCACTTATTTTGATATTCTCTACAATGAAATCACAAACTTAAACTCGAAAGACTTACTTTCACTGATAAAATTCTCAACTAAGTATTCATTTCCAAATTTCTAGTGATTTTTTTAGAGATGTAAATTACAGTAACAAGCTGATGTTGAAGCTTAAGGATTGCAAGAGGTGTTTGTATAACCCAAGTGCAATAGTAGAAGTGATAAGATTGTACAAGAGGTTAGTAATAGATTAATCAACGTCACATAGAGTGGGTAAAGAGGCAGATGAATTCATTTATGAACTACTGGATGGAACCTATAAATCTAGAGATATGGTCTTGAGTCAGGATAAGAAAAGGTTAATTGAAGTTTTAAAGGAAAGTGGCATAAATTATAGATCAAATAAATTTTAATAACATATTTGTATGTGATAGAAAATTACTTAAAAGAACCGTAAATAATCCTAAAAGACTTTGGATCAAACATGTACATGTGGTCTCCACCAGGACTCTGAAGAATTGTAAATATTAAAAAAATACCTTCTTCAGGTGAACATCAACTTTGATAATCCCATTGTTGGTCAACTTCTTGTTCAAAATGTCAAAATCGACAGAGTTCTGAAAATTAATTGAGGTTAATATGAAATTACCTGCGGAAAGAATATTCTCATAGCATATCTTATCCATCTCGAGTGTCCCACTGCGATAATGACATCCTCATCAAACCTTTGGAAAACCCTGTCGAAGAATCTTAAAATTTTATAGTAGGGGTTAGTAATGTCATAAGGATCCTCTTCAACGGACTTCAGCCTCAAGTATCGATAATATGATTGAGGAGTGTAGAGTTGTTCTAGGAGTGGGAATGTGATGTAGTCAAAAACGGTATGCATAGGAATACAATCTGGATTCCTAACAACTTCCTGAACAAATTTTAGATTGTTTTAAATTGAAATTGTGTAATAAAAAAGATATAATAAAAAACTAATAAAGGCTTAAACTTACATCCAGTTCATGGGTTATGAAAATATTCTCATCGTTAGTGCTTAGGCGGGACTGGAATAAAAGCGAGACGGTGCCTTGAGCACGCCTAAAATATTATATTTGGTAGATTACAAACCTCAAATATGATGTTAGAATAACTGATGGTACTGTTGACCTCCCGTTTAATATAGATATGTCAGGATCATTTTGGTTCTTAGGGGATGACAAAAACTGCGCTGCATTCAGTGATTTTGAGATACCCTCTGTACTCAGGGGGGAATCATAAGTTAGAACTTCATTAGTGAATAACAAGAGTGTTTCAAAAAATATGAGTCGAATAGTTTTTAATACTATTAGAAATACATTTTTATTGATGGTGAGATCGTTATACACGGACTCGCCGTGCCTAGAGAAGTAAAAGGTTTTAACTTTTACGGTTACGGATTCACTGTCATTAATAGTCTTGGCTCGATCAATTAAAACCTGATTAAACTTTCTGTATGTTGGATAATATGTTAATCTGTGTAGAGCAATGAAAAATAGTTTAATTTTGAGAAAAAAGGACGTAAATGAAAGCCGAGTTTTATGAATTTCAACAGGAGCTCCAATGGAGAGTCCTGGCAACTCCCCGGAGCATTTTGAGAAAACAATTGCAATCCCAAATAAAAGAGTCAAACAAGCTCCGGTGGTTGCGATAACATTGTTAGACATCTTCATATCGTAACTTGAGAAATAAGAAGGAAGGATAGGCATTATTATATACAAAGAATAATTTACATGATATTATGGAATAATAATGTACATTAATTTACAACTAACAGTACACAAAAGTAAATTTGGTATTATTTACAGAAAATGGACTTTAAGAACTACAAAAACAGAATATAATTAACACAAAGAACTATATATACAATTTTTTTATGGAACAGCAGCAGTTCACAGTAAATAATTTTTGTTAATGATTTGAGCCCCAAGTTTAAACTATAAAGCTGCTTTATTTGATTTTTAAAAATATTAAGTTAAAACCTTAAATAAAATCCCGTGATAATTCTATAATGAGTCTAGATGTTTAGTTAAGCAAATTCCCCTTTTATTTCAACAATTTGTCGAACCTTTTATTTTATCTTATTTAAATTCCAAAATGGATTAAGTAGAAAATTAAAAAATGGTAAATAGATTAAAATTAATTAAAAAACTGTTATGAAAGTTTTTATTCTATATTATATACGTGAATTGAGATGTATCATCAGTATTTGGCACGGCTTTAAATACATGGAATCCCCGCAAATTTAAGTACTGGCTAAAACCCGTGAAAACATAAATTATGACATAATATATATTAATAAATACTTATTTTTTCCAGTATCTATTAATAATGGTAAAAAAGGTGTGGTATAACTCTTGTTTTATTTTGTATAGCTGAGAATCCCTTTTTAAAACTAATAAAATTATAGCATTTGTAAAAAATATGTTTTGGTCTCCTTTTATGTAAAAATTGAAAAATCTGTTCAAAATAAATGATTGTAATTAGTGATCCTTGAGTAAGGTGTTCCTCAGAAACATGTTGCCTGATTCAAGTAAATGTTAGGCTTATGTATTTTAGAATAGCATAAGCTAATACATAATTTTATGTAGGACCAGCTTCTGAAAGGAAGATGTTAATGTGTAAAATGGAATCTGTCGAATCTTTAAATTGGTTTGAGTGATTCATTCCAAGACGACCCTGAGACATGAATTTGAGAAAGTAACAGCTAAAAATGGGTGAAATTAATTTCGGGGTCAATTCTTATCTTTTATACATAACATTTAAAGGGTTATATGAATACACGTGACAAAAGTATCAATCGCAATAGTGCACCTTGGAGATTTCTAGATGAACTGATGATTTGTTTAGAAAAGACAATCCTTAGACTATATTATGAGCAGTTTGACACAATTTGGAATTTTAAAACCGATTTGAAGGTTAACTGGAGTTGATAACGCTTTCAGAGAGGTTTTACAAAGGGAATCGGATGGAAGGCTAAAGAGACATGATTATTGAGTCCAAAGAGTTAGAACAGTACAGCCTATGGAGTTTAAAGAAATTTAATTTATGATTGTTTATCGAATCGAAGAAAAGTAGCAAAAAGTTCTTTCTCTTTGACTCTAACAGGTACCTGGAAACTTTCAATCATGGAAAATAACCAAAGCGTACTGTAAAAAATTACCAATTCTTGCGCAATGAAAGAAACTAATTTATTAAGAAAATCTGGGTTGGAATCTAACATGATTGCGAATAAATTGGACCAAACTGAGGATTACCAGCATGAATCTAACTCAAGTTGCAGCAGTGATGGTGGAAGTTTTTCAAGTTTTAGCACAGCTTACACTTCAAATCTCAATAATTCCACTCGCTTAAGAGATATATCAGGGAATGGATGTGCTAAAAACAAGATCTCAAAGAACAAAAAGCACAGTAAATCTTTTACAAAGTTAGATAGCATTTACAAGGCCATCAGTGAGCTCTATGAGGAGGAAATCGTTCCCACTGTTCATGAGATCAGGCGAAAGTTGAACAAAAACGAAGGGTCCTTGATAAACGGTCAGAAGCTGCTAAAACTATGCTCAAATGATCAAACGTTCCAAATCATAAGGCTGCAAAGTCCAGGTCCTAACTCCAGGGATATACCAAATGAATGGGCGATTTTGATCAGAAGCAGGCCGTTTAAGCACTTCAACAAAGAAGTGGACGATGATCTTGTAAGATTGGCTTCTGATTACCTGACTTTCATATCGACCTACCAGTATTACATGTTATCGGAGCCAACTGAGAACAAGCAACTCCAAGATAATAACTTAGAGTGCAGAATCAATGATGCCTATTCCAAAATATCTGAACTCGACATCGCAATCGTTCCAGTTGAGGACATATTCAATGTTGGAGGCAGGTATGTGTTTGCTGAACACTTGAAGAAGAACGGCCCGAAGGAATTTAGGAATTTGTCATTGGGAACCATGGTAAAAGTTGTTCAGAAACTGAATGAAATGGGCTTGTTGGTCTATAAAGGAAATTGCCTGGTCCCTGTAGTAACCTCTAAGTTAGCGGCAAACAAATTTAACAACAACGCAACGAACAAACTCGATAAAGAACAGCTTTCTAAGATAAGAACCGATGTGCTGAGCCTTTTTAAAATCGAGTCAATAATACCGCTTAGTTCTCTACCACTAGTATACAAACGTGTCCATGGTGTTGACCTCAAGTATCGCGATTTGGGCTATGAGAAATTATCAGATTTTATTAAAAACGAAGTTCCAATGTGTAAAATAACAACTCAGTCTAATCAGTTTGTCGCAACAATTTGTTCTGATGATGAAGATGATGCTGATGTTAACAATTCACCTAATAAAGCCCCAGATGTCACCAAATGCAGTTATAACCAATTTTACACATCGCAAAATTGCTTTTGTAATAGCTTCACCACTGTATTATACCCTCTTAAAATTACTCGCATTTAATATTATTTTTCATTTCCCTTCTAATTTATTTAAATGTGTACATTCACTAGGAAATTGTTCCAGTTGAGATTTTTTTACAGAAACATGGCCCCTTGGAAGTCATGAATTTTGACGACTAAAACTTTTATTTGGGGTTAAATTTACCTTGTAGTATCCAACATTATCTTTACACACTAAATCCTGAGAAGTTGTTACATGAACTTAAAATTACCTTTTGTACCATAGAAAAAGTATCCTTTCCCTTCTTCAGTGAAAGTTGTTCATCTGGTTCTCCTGATAAACCTTCCCAGCTTACACGCTCACCCACCTAGTAATCATTAGTCAAACAATATCATTGTCGTATATATAGTTAATACTGGTGTTTCTTCAGGCGGTTCCAAGAGCTCAACAGAGCTTCTATCGGAATTTGATACACATAAAACCATTCCATTTGATTCTTCACCTCTGAGGTTCTTTTTAGGTAAATTTGCCAAAATGCACACTTTCTTGTTCAGAATATCATCTGGGCCAAGAAAGTCAACAAGCCCTGAACAAATACTTCTGACCTCAGTTCCGATATCAACTTTGAGGCAATATAATCTAAAGTTGTTGAGATATAAAGATTGTTACTTGTCTGCATCCTGATGTTTCCTGATTGATTGAACACTTCCGACGACAACCTTAAAAACTTTTATGTTTAAAAAACTAACGTTTAATCTTGTCACATCATCGTAAGGCCTAGTATCAGCTGGTTGTGCTTGAACCTTAGGCTTCTCTTTCTTTTCCTTTTTCTTTTCAACTTTTTCTAAAAATTTTAAAAATCATGGCTTAATACCAGTCTTCGGTTGTGATATAACGAGTTTGTTCTAAAAATGAAATTAAAATTTAAAACACATACATCGAAAATGTTTATCACTGAAAATTCCTCGAAACATGTTGCAAGTTCTGTAGAGAATGTTTAATTTGAACAAAATTGATTATTAACCTGGTAGATGTTGTAAGTGGTCAAACCACCTCATGAGATTTGGAAATTCTGAACGTTCCTTGGGTTTAGAACGAACCTAAAGAACGATTAAGGGAAAACAACATACTGTCCAGTTTAATACAGAAACAAATAAAACTACATCGGCCAAGGTTAAGGAAGGACCGGCAAAGAACGTTTCATTTAGCAAATATGTGTCCAGCATCTAAAATTCTTAGTTTAATATAATAATACCCTAATTGATTCCACATCCAGAACATCAAAGTTATGTTTAAAAGCAAAATCGACGAAAGAATCCATCGTTCCCTTAATAATATTAATACGTTGTAAAATACCTTCAATTCTGGCTCGTTTGGAATAAGGAGTGAGCCGGTATCTGAAGTTGTCAAAACTAGTTCAAGTATAAGTGGAAAGTGTTTGACTGTTTCTCTTCCATCCTTAAATTTCAAAGCTGATTCCTGGACATGGTTAAGTTAAATTTAAATTTTATTCATTACCGTGTCATTATCAGTTGTAAATAACAGTGTTGCGTGATTCAGGTTCAGATACTTCCAAAGAAGCTTTGATATTTGAGATTCCTGGGAGTTGGTGTTCACAGTCAACTCCAACATTATAAAAACTTGTATAAATAAACTCAAAAAATAGATTTAATCTAGTTTATATTGAGATAAATAAATTAAATTTCAGTTTTTGTAATAAACAGTCATATAATAGGAATCCAAGAAGGTGATGGGAGAATCCCAAAAAATAAGGTGTAAGAAAATAAAGGAAAAAATAACTGATCAAATCAATATAAACAAATAATAAACTTAAAAAATGAAAGTATAAAAAAATGAGTAGATAGAAGAATAATATTAAAATACGGTGAATAAGAAAAAAAATGAATAAATATGGTGTAAATCACTAAAAGTGGTATATAGAAAATAAAATGTGATTTAAAAATCAAGATTTAAACAGTAATTTAAATAATCAAATGTGTAATAAAACAATAGTTATTCTGTCTGAAAAGTATTAAAATATTCAGTTAAAAAAAGGATCTTGAGATAAATAAATTGAATAAAAAAGTGCGATAAAATTCCTGATTATAGTGACAGTCTGAGTGTAAGTTAATAGGTGAGAGACAAGAATTAGATACAAAATGACGAAGAATAAAAATAAAAAATATATATTTAATTTTTACACTAAGTGAATAATAAAAATCGAAATCTTAAAGATTGATTTACTTGAAAAAATAATCAGAGATATAAAAAGAAGAGTGAGGAATGAATGTGTATATCTCAAGCTGGCAGTACTTTTATGATGCATGTTCGTGGGGATCGAGGATATAATTTTAATAAACCTAAGTGTATTCGATTACTCTGCGTTAATAAATATTTTTTTCTTATAATATCATTGTTCTAATTGGTGTGCATATCTTTTTAGTAAATAAGAATAGTCTTTAGATCTAAGATTTTAGATAGCGGAATCTTCAAAAGATATAATTCTAGACTAAAACCATTTTCAATTTTCAAATACCCACGATTAAAAAATGGCAGACTCAGATTCAACAAACCAGTCTTCGTATTCGAATGGAAATTTCACTATGGAATCAAACTATGATGAAGTTGTGGATTCGTTCGATGCTCTCAAGTTGAACGAAGACTTATTGAGGGGTATTTATTCATATGGGTTTGAAAGACCCTCAGCAATCCAACAACGTGGCATTAAGCCAATAATCGAAAATTACGATACTATCGGTCAGGCCCAATCTGGTACAGGGAAAACCGCAACTTTCAGTATAGCAGCTCTCCAGATTATTAATTACGATGTTATGTCATGTCAAATTTTAATATTGGCTCCAACAAGAGAGCTGGCTCAACAAATCCAAAAGGTTAGTCTTAATTCACTCACAAATGCATATAGGTCGTTTTGGCGTTGGGTGACTACCTTAAAGTTCAGTGCCACGCTTGTGTAGGTGGAACTGTGGTCCGTGATGACGTACACAAGCTTAAGGCAGGTGTACACATGGTCGTTGGAACACCCGGAAGGGTCTACGATATGATTGAAAAGAAGGCACTCTTGACCGACAAGATGAAGTTGTTTATCCTTGACGAAGCAGATGAAATGTTGTCACGTGGTTTTAAAGGTCAAATCCAAGATGGTTTGTCATTAACAACCTATTTTAGTTATTTCCAACCATAATTATAAAATAATTTCATTCAATAATTAATGTTTAGTATTCAAGAGACTTCCTCCAGATATCCAGGTCGCACTCTTCAGTGCCACAATGCCCAACGAAATATTAGAATTGACAACAAAGTTCATGAGGTCGCCAAAACGCATACTTGTCAAGAAGGATGAGTTGACACTCGAGGGTATCAAGCAGTTCTACATTCTCATTGACAAGGAGTACAAGTTTGAAACATTATGTGACCTCTACGAATCAGTAACCATTACCCAAGCAATCATTTACTGCAACACAAGGAGGAAAGTGGATTTCCTGACCCTGAAAATGCAAGAAAAAGATTTCACAGTTTCAAGTATGCACGGAGATATGGGTCAAAAGGAAAGAGACCTCATTATGCGTGAATTCAGATCAGGATCAACCCGTGTGCTCATTACAACTGACCTCCTCGCAAGAGGTATTGACGTTCAACAAGTTTCCCTCGTTATCAACTACGATTTACCAATGTCACCGGATAACTACATCCACAGGTATTAATCGTACATATATGTATTAAAACCCTTAAATATATATACAAAATTGGAGTATAATATTATTTAGAATTGGTCGCTCTGGAAGGTTTGGAAGGAAGGGTGTAGCAATCAACTTTGTTACTCACCAGGATATGGACACAATGAAAAGTATCGAAAACTACTACAATACACAGATTGAAGAAATGCCTGCAGATGTAAGTTTTCTCGATTTACTTAATTAGTACTATATGAATTGTGTAAATAACTTATAATTGTTGTGTAGATTGCAGAATATATGTAATCTTTCGATTTACATTTTCATAATTAAGCGTCAATTGCTAATGTTGTAACACTCCTTATATTTGTATTCACATGGTTTATTCATGCATGATATGTCAAAGACAATTATCCTAAATATATGTATTTGTGTATGAGGTACCTGTCAGTGTTAAGGAAACAACCTTTTCGTATCAGGTCTGGTTGCATAATTCTTTCACCATGAAAGTGAGCTGTATCATCCCGTGTTCCCGCTAGATCTGTATTCGTGTTGTTTACAATATCGTCGGATTCCCCTTGTGCAACATTGGACCCAACTCCATGGTCTTGTTCAGCTTCTATTTCCTCTACCTTGTCAACATTTGATCCATCACCAGTTTCATTTTCTGATGATGTATCATTGGTTTCAGGATCCTTTGTATTTTCAGGGTCATTGTTTGACTCTGTATCATTGGTATTTGGTTCTGGCTCTGGCTCTTTATCATTAGTCTCACTTTCTCCGGTGTTTTCATGTTGATTATCTTTATCGTTGGTTTCATAGTCTGAGTTTCCACTGATTTGTGATTTAGATTGAGACTTATTTATTACATTCTCATTAAAACCGGATCTTGAGTGTAGAATTTTTAATTTAGGGTCCTCAGAAGGTATGTTGTTTAGTGTACCCAAAGGATCAGGAATGCCACCCCTCCAATGACCCCAAGAAGGCCTCTGACCAATAGGGATAGGTTTTACAGAAAAATCCTTAACACAGTGACCATTTCTCATAATATAACCCTTGTTACAAACACATTTAGGAGGAAGAGGACCATCAATAACACAAGTAGAGTTCTCCTCACAATAGAAAGTAGAACAAGCAAGTTTGTCTAAAGAAAATTAAAATAAAAATCAAACCTAAAATGCAAAGGAAAGTTATGTAAACATAGGAGTCCTTGAAGACTTTTTTAATTCCCGGAAGTAATTTTGGAATAAAACTACAAGCTCCACCATAGTCACACTCTTTCTTAACCTCGTCAGTGATGGTGTCGTTTTCACTGGGGTATTCAGAGAAGTCATGAATATAAAAAGCAGAAGAAATAAATACATATCTATTGGCCCCGCAACGAAGAGAAGCTAGTGAGTTGTCGCGAAAGAAAGCACTACTAACTGAAAGAAATTAGTAATCATTAAAACATACTTGACTTTTCTGTTATATCCACTGGATCAAGCCCTATATACAATTATTAGGTAGATTTAATATTTGTAAAATTAGAGTAAATAGTAAATTATTCAAAAAATCAGTTACCTCTACAAGTGTAATGGACTGTTGAATTAATAATTCCGTCTTCACAGCTGAAATTCAAGGTACAATAAGGTTTATTGTCACACTCATCCAAGAATTTTGTTGTAGAGGAGATTACCTTCCCGTTACAAGTTTCCTGAACACTTAGAAGATTTATTGAAAGTCCGGAACAATTTAATTCCACTGATTTCTTTCCTGTTCTTAAAGCTAAGAAAGGTTAATTAATCAGATGTGAGTACCCTTTAATCTGGACTGACTGAAATACTTAACCCGGTTCCTATCCACAAAAGCTAAACATTTATTTAAACTCATCAATGTACCTGAATGCGCTAGTTTACTCAATAGTAATAATAATAAAAGACAATAAAATGACAAATTATCCATATTATTGTAAAAATAGTTATTATGTAGGATTAATACATATTTAGAAATGTTGAAAAGATTCAAATTGACTTGGAAAATCACTTTGAATCACCAATGTAACTGCCATTCTAATATATACCTACCATATACTATTGAATGTTATTCATAATAAGACGATGTTTTGAACCTTATATTCAAGCTTAAAGTAAGAATAGAAAGTATATCTAGGGAATTAGGAAATTTTGCAATTCATGAGTAAATTTATGAATACACAGACTAGATAAATAATAATTATAGACATTGAATCAATATGTATGAATAAAAACTAGTAAATATAAGTTAAATAGTGTAATTAAGGGTGAAAATAAGTTAAGAAGGTGTTATTAAAATAATCCTAAGAGTGAAGAAATATTCTTTTGGAGTATGTGGAATTAAAATAAGAGAATTTGATTTAAAAAATAATATAAATACAATGACATTTATATGAATATAATATTTATGGGAGAAATAATATATAAATTTGAAAATTATGATTAGGATGAATGGAACAATACACGGTGTGGTGTCGTTGATGAGAAAAAATATTTTATTATGAACATACACATCTTTTAATTACCTTAATAAATATTTAGAAAGATTTCAAATTATCGTATCTTATCAATTTGTATTCGATATGGATCTAAAGAGATACATATCAATTTTGTATTTGTATACATTAATGTAGAATAAAAATCCCAGAATTTTAATAATTTTAATTGAAACATTTCAAACTCAATAAAATGGACTCACTCATAGGTCCTATACCATTCATGACCCGAATATACCTTTCCACGTCCGTTTTTCTGATGATATTATGTTCTTTGGACATCATCAGCCCATTAAATCTATATATGAGCTGGACGTTGGTCTTTCAAGGTGAAGTTTGGCGTCTAATTACATGCTTTGTATATTTCGGGTCATTTGGAATGATATTTTTCTGGAATATATACGTTTTGTAAGATTTTTACTTAATCATGAATTTTAGGATCCATTACTGCAGCTCATTGGAAAGTGTTACGATGCATAATAAGCCTGCAGATTTCCTGTGGATGCTGATTTGTAATGGAGCAATGTTATTGGTAGGTTAATTTCCCCTTAAAGTGAATTAGGCTTTGGCCCAAATATTTGGGCATAGTATGTTCTATGGAGGAACAATGATTAATATTTTAACATATATTTGGGGAAGGAAAAATCCATATAGTCGAGTGGGTATTATATTTCTATCGGTTCCGGCCCCTTATCTACCATGGTAATGAACTAAATAATTTGTATTCGCCTAATTATTACCTAGATAACCATGATTAAGTGGGTTTAGATTAATTACCTATATAATCTATCCTTAATTATCTAGAGTATAATTTTTGTATATTAAATTTAGGATTTTGGCTATATTGTCCTATATGGCAGATTATTTACTTAATGAAAATCTATTGGGTATCTTCGTCGGTCACATTTATTACTTCTTTACGGATGTTTTCCCCAAAATGCCAATCTCCGGTGGCCGTCAAATCTTTGCAACGCCAGAGTTTTTGTAAGCTTATAAACCTTAATTGACAATTTTAGGAAAATTCTGTTAAATCAATACGGTTAATGTATTATCGTTAAATATTATTTTTTATTTCCTCTAATTTATATATGGGCGACTTAATAAGTTATCCACCTGGAACCCTGGGAGTATCCAGAAGACCCTTTATCGACTCATATAACATCTCCTTGGTCATGAAAGACTCGTCAAGTGTTGTAGTTAATTGAGATAGAAGTTGATCAATTGAACTTAACCTACTAGAATAGTTTGAAACCCTCCGAGTTTGGTGATAATCGTCGTAGTCCTTGAAGTCATAAGGCATGCCGCTCTCAGTACACATTCCCCTTAAAATGTTAAGATCAGCCTGTAATTCAGCATCACTCACTGTCCTGTTCTCAGGTTTTAACCCAGGAGATTGACCTGTGCTCTGTGTAGTGGAACTGTCTGAGTCACTCTTCTTCTTTGAGCCTGACCTCTGATTTATAGTATCCACTACAGTAATGTATTTATTCGGAGGAATATACAAATTATTTGTAAAGGGGAGTTTATAGTGCTTAATTTGTCTTCTCTCGGAATCTTCATGAACAAATGGGCAAAAAATGTGTTTGCAAGCCCCCTTAAGATAATGTTCACAAGTTATTGTTTTATAGAACTGAGGATGATATAAAATTTCATCAAGTGAATGTGAATAAATACATTCATTTCCAAAGGGGCAATTGGATTTTACAGTTTTGAAATTCTGAGTGAAGACTACGTGAGAGCAGAACAGCGGGATGTACCTGATGAACGAGATGTTTGATAGGTATAGAGGGCATCTTCTAGTACATATCGTGTTATGGCTGAAAATACACCTAGATTCCTTGAAATTACATCTTCCCTTAACCAAATTATTGCATATTTTAGTGCGGAAGCACCTGAGTTCCTCATCGTTTAACACTACTGAGGACATTCTCACAATTGCGATTCTTTTTTCGGACTTCCTTTGATATTTAGTTTGCTTCTACATGTCCGATTTTTTAAAGAAGTCGTACAATAAATTTAGTATATAAATTTTATCCCTTTTCTTACCCTCCCGTGATTCTGCATAGGTTGCACTTTTGATGCAATGTGTAGGGAGGAATCTTGTGCATGATTTCTACTTTAAAATGCTATCTTAATTTTTAGATTTTATTTTTTTAAACTCAACTGCTACTCTGGACTTTCCCACTTACACCTTCCACCTTTATAATCAGTTCCCTATATATTTTTTCAGTCATTTCCGCCTTCCACGGATTTAATTAATTTTATTCAACCTTCTAGACTCCATTTTAATTTACACATTTAATTTTTTTACTTATTTTTCATTCTGAACTACCCCGGTGTAAATTTGAGGAAAATTCACCTCTAAATTTACTCCTACTTCAATTTACTAGTATATATTAGTAATTATATCATATATTAATAGGTATTGTGTGATTTTTATTTATTTTAGTTTTTATATACTGTTTTCATGGATCCTGGATTTTATAAAAATTGTTATAATTTTTAAATTATTAAAAACATAGTTTAATCTTCTAACTTCTCTAGCTTTTAAGCAATAAACCTATAATCTATCTTAATAGTGTACATAGTCTACTGTACCTAATATACTCATGTGTATATACATATGTGTATACGTATAGTATATGGTGTATATAGTATACAGTATGTAGTAGGTACACTAAACTACACAGTGTGTATATTATAAATACTACATATAGTTTGTAACGAGAATGATGATATTATTAGTTTAAAAATGGTTAAGGTGAGAAAAAATCAAGTTGTTACGGTAGCGACATTGTTTAAATTCAGGTTCTTGGAGGGTAAGTTGACGTCGTCTTCTGGGGGTGCAACGACAACGTCTTCGTTAGTAGACTCCTCACGGGCGGTATTTTCCTGACTGGACTCAGTGTTTGCAAGTTTCCAGGATGGTACTACCTCATCGTCTAGGCCCTCAACCTCATCATGCTTAGTCATGTAACTGTTCAAGGTCGTCTGGTTTGCCATATCGTAGTCGACGATTTGTTTGAGCTTTTCTAGGTACCAGCTATGCCTCTTGTGCTCGTCCATGCAAACTTTGCAGTATTCAGAGAGTAACTTTATGAGTTTAGCCTTAAAGGTCAAAAACACTCTGTTATTCTCATGAACAAACTCCTGCTTAGTTATCGATGGGACTAGCCAGTTGGGCACATTAATTACAGCTGTAAGGGCAAATCTGTACATGTTTCCTCTGAAAAGACTTGCTTTGGGTGGGAGTTTTGCACTCTCTAACTCATCCATTGGTGCTGGGAAGTTACCTTCAAGTCTTCTGATCAGTCTTCCTTTGTAGTACAATAGGACTCCAGCCTCACATACTCTATCTTCAGGCTGCATTCTCGGCAGTTGTTGCCCCAAAAACATGTTTGATGAGGACCTTTCAGACGAATACAACGGTGCTCCAGCACCAACACCCAAAAACATTGGAGGTCCTGATTTAGACTTGGATTCTTTTTTCTGAGCCTCCATCTCAGGAGTCGATGCCTGTCCCAAGTTTTCAGAAGACATGCTTCCGCTGAAAATAACCTGTGTTGTCTTGGGTTGAGGAGCTTGTTGTGCTGCAGTTCCACTCTGTGACTGTGCCGCATTCTTTCCCCGTTGTCCTTTACCCTTCCTTGACCTGGTTGGACTTGAGGTAACTGGTGGTGAAGTGGGCTGAGGTTCTGGAGGTTCTGTGACCACAAAAGAGGTTGGAGCCAGAGGTTTCTTGACTGGAGAGCTAAGATTTCCGAAATTTGATGAAACACTTGAGTTTGAGCCCTTATCAAAGCTGAATTCGCTTGATGAGGAGTGGTATGTAGACTTTGTGGGATAGTTTAAAAACCCGATAAGCGCAAAGGCACCTTGAGCGTGATCTTCTGGGTGAAATAGGAACGGAAGTTGAACAGATTTATGAAGTTTAGCTCTCAGAAACGAGTAAAGAGTTTCTCCACCTGAAAGAGATCTTCCAATTGGTGAAACTCCACAATAACCGCATGTATTCTTTCCACAGCTGTAAGAGTCCATTGATAAATCAGATGCACTGTTAATTCCGGCTAATACATTTGTTCCCAACACGTGGTTATGCATGTCTAGGTAACACTCTTCAACTGATAAATCTTTTCCAAATTGATCTCTATTTTGTGAATTTGGCATTGCCATTGTCCCAAGATATTCCGGTGCCTTCTTTTGGGGTGTAAATTTTTCTGGGTGCGAATTATCTGTTTCTCCTGGTTTAGCATCAACTGAATTATTATACTTAGTTACCTTGGCATTTACTGCATCCTCCTCTTCTTGGGCACTACTAAATGGCTCACGTACACGTTTGAAATTTTCCCCACTCGGATTCATATCAAGGTTATTCAGGTTAGTATCAACAGCGTTTGTGTTTTGACTAAATTGAGCCAGTGACTCAACACGAGTTGAGAGATCAATATCGTCCAGATCTACAGATTTACTACCTTCAAAGAGGTGGAAGTGAACTGGGTTTGGTTTCAGTTGAACGTCTTGGACGGAGAGTGTGCATGAAGAGTGTAGGTGTAGCCAGTACAGGTACACTGGGAGACAGTAATCCATTGAATGTTTTGCCGTCTTCCATAGTGGGAAAGCTTCATACCAACTTCCACTATATCCCATCAAACTCTTCAGCTCCTCCAACTTATCGATAACTGAAGTTTCCCGGTTCTCGTTCTCTCCTACAGCTTTTTCCCCATTACCTTGTCCTTCAACCTTCATAGTTCCATCAACAGCATTCTCAAGAACCCCGTTATGTTTTTCATCAGAAACGTTTAACTGTTCTTCTGGAGCAGTCTGTTCTGGTGATGGTGAAGCTGTACCATCACCCTTAGATTTAGTTCCAGAAGGGTTATTTGAATCCATTACAATTCCTCCTTCCATAACATGATCTCTAAAGTAAACAACGCTTCCTACTTCACGGTGATCCTTAGACTCGTCATCACTTTGGGGATTTCTGGTTCCAAGGTTGTGGGTGTGGTTTGAACTAAACAGTGTTCCATCTTCCAGTACCAGAGAGTCTAAGTCATCTCTTAGCTGCCAAAAGAGTAGTCTGGTTCCTGGATTAACTCCTAGTACATTGATCTGTTCTGCGAGAAGTGCGGCACTATTAAATGGGGAGTAACTCATCAATAATCTTTGGTGGTGCCTCTGGTCTATAAGACACGGACCATCTCTGTTAATCAACTCCTTACTTGGCAACTTCCACATGCACATTGGAGCCGCCATCTCGCGGGACTCACACTGGCACATAAGATCCAGTGATAACATTCCAATACCAATTGAGTCGTGGGTTCTAGACATGACTGCAACACTGTTTCCCAGTCTTCCGTATGAAAGCTTGAAGCCTAAGCCGTACTCCTCCTTGCCTGTTCTGGAATCTGGATCATCAGTTGAGTTGTAGCTGTTATAGGTCCTTCCAAAGAGTTTTAAGAGCCTATTCATAGAGTTGTAGTCAAGCCCATTCCCATCATCCTGTACAGATAGCATGAGCTCCTCACCCTTGGGTGATGGCTCGAACTTTATGCTCAAGTTAGTGCTACTAACAGTATCTTTCAGTGAGTTATCAACTAGGTGCGCGAGTGCTCCAAACACCCACTTCTGTACCGAGCACATTCCCCAGAGAAGAGATGGTGAGTGCGACTCTCTGTAATACCATGGGGGATACATCCTAAGCTCCATCTTTGCATTGTTGTTCGTCTCTGTGGAGAGTAGTGAGTTTTTGAAGAAAAGATCCTCTCCTGTTAAAGACAGTACCCAAGAGTCCGAGAGAATTTGCTTCTTGTGAAAGCCTCCATGGAAGAAGATACATGGTACCGAGGGCTTTGTTCCTGGGAAGAGAATATTCTTCTTCTCAAAGAAACATGCCACGTGCAACTGTCTTGGCTCAAAGGGCTCTCCTATGTAGTTCCTTGGGTAATTTGGCTTCAAAGAGTACCACCTCTTCTGGCTGAAAAAGTAAAAGTATAGCTTGTCACTCGCAACAACCACCTTCTTATTCCCAGGTGGATAGGTCAAACCCCCCGTCAAAAACATCAACCTCTCCACTGTCCTGGGTGCTCCGGTGTTAGCTTCTTTGCACCTCTGTGCTATGAATATACTACTGTAGTGGGAGCGGGGACCTATGTTTCCTTCATAGTAGTCCTGCACCCATACTCCAGATAATTTCACCTCACCATTGCGATCTGATCTTTCTGTGTTATCCAATTGTGAGTCGTCCGCTGTTTCAGAAGCTGACTCGGTGGATAACTGGGTATTAGTGCTAGACAGTTGCTTGACTGTACTTAAAGGGTTAAGGTGAAACATCCACAAATCGTCGAGCAGAACTCTTTCTGTGCGATCTACAAAGCCGTTGGAAGAGCTCGTTTCTCCTCCAAATACACATACAGTCTCATCATCGGCCCAGAGTGCACATACTCCGAACCTAGGACATGGCTTATTCTCTCCTGTATCCACCATCATCCAGTAATTGCCAAGCACATTGTATGCCCACATATCATTCAAACACTTGAACTTGTTTAGGAGGCCTGTTTTCCCTCCAAACACAAACAGGTATACTACAGGTCCTTCCCTTACACTCTTCGCACTTCTCTGACTTGATCTATTTTCCTGAGCATCCTTATCTTGGTTATCCAACTGGGTGTTGTTAAATGTTTCTCCTGATGAATTTGCTTGCGCATTTTGACTTTCCGGCACAACTCTTTCACTTGTTCCTGTTTCTGATGAAACCCTCTCGGTTGATGTGTTTGTATTTTTTAAATCACATCTTGGTGGATATATGAGGGCTGAATGTTCATCTCTTGGTGTAGGAAGTGGTCCTGTTGGGTGTCTCTTGGTCCATCTACGCTTTTCTAGGTCCAATAAATACACATCATTAAAGAAAACCTCGCCATTGAAGCCTCCAAACAAAACTACAGAGTGACCTTGGTTAACGACTGCCACATTACATGAGTTTCCCTCCCTGTGTGTAGGGACTTCTCCACTTAACATAATCTGTTTACTACTAAAATCAAGAAGGTTTATCAAATGCGCTTTTGAAAGGTTAAATCCTTGGTTTCTGCCATTACTTCCTCCCAAAATATAAGCTCTGTTGCCTATACAAATTAGGCTGTGGCCATAAAGTGGGCCAGCTGTTAATGTTCTTCTAATTGGTAACCAGCATGCTTTCTGCAATAAAACTCCTGCAGAGGCTGTTTTTACACTCGACGACCTCGTTAACTCGCATTTTTTACTCAAATTTCTCCGGATTGATCTCAATATTTCATCCTTACTTGTACTTGAATCTCCGTTTGCGCCTGTCGTCTTATAATTTCTGGTTAAATTGAAGGCTGATTCAATCTTCATCAAACCATCTTGGTCTGGTAAAGGTGATCTATCTGGATCAGCTTCCAGCTGCTTAATTACGGCATGTAATCTATCGTGTCCAACAACAGCTCCGATGTATGAATACACCTTTGAGTGCTCAAATTTATTCGCTAAAAACTCTGTTACAATATCTCTGATGCATTGTCTTTGTGACGGCGTTGTCATTGAATAGTTTGCCAAAACCTCGAGCAAGTTGAAGAGTGTTGGTCGAGAATTTTTGGCTGGAGTCGATTCTCCCTTTACAGGTGCTGATTTACTCTTATCAGTCATGTGTCGTTATCTTAATAAAATGACAGCTAAAATTAAAATCTCTGGAATTTAAGAGAACAAGAATCCCTCCAGAATCTGGGAATTAAAATGTTCCGGAGTTTGTTAAAATGGAAATTAAATAGTTAAAATCAAACTGTATCGGTGTGATATAATGCCGAAGATATACTCAGTATTAAAAATATGTGAAACAACGATAATAACATGGAGAGACGTTTTGAAATCAATTATAAGAAAGCGAAGATCTAAAAACAAATGTTAAAAGGGTTTTAGAAGTGAATTAGACATAAAGATAGTAAGCACACATGAATGCAAAGAAAAAAGAGAGAAAACAGTACGATTTGAGGGGTTAAATAATTACAATGACAAAAAAGAAAAAGGCAAAAGACGAGGAAGCCTCTTTAAAAATACCAGTGAAAAAAATTGTAAAGTACACAACAGTAAGAATAAAATTAAAAAATAGGAACAATAGAAAAAATAACGTATTCTTGATACAGAAATAACATAAGAATATTATCAGTAGTTAATTAATAAAATTTTGGCGGAAAAAAATACAACATTAAATAAAGGCTTACCAAATAGTCAATGAGGTTATGAATCGGATAGGTGTTTATGAGATTGACTTCCTATAACTGCACATTGGCTAGTTGAACCAATAGTATAATACATAATAATTGATTAACAAACAAAAGTGTATATGTATTATGGGCTTCTTAAATATATAACCCCACCGACGAAACAAGCACCATTGAACTATTGAATCACCTGCGGGATCTCCTTTGAGGGCCTTCTTATCCTTCTTAAAACAGTTCAATTGTGATCTTTGTGTAATCTTCCATGGTTCTGTCTAGTTTGGTACTTTGGGTGTATACACTAGTCTTTATATTCCTCTCTCTTTATTCATTTATAATTCTGAAATTCTTTACACATTTATATCATTTTTATTTTATTTTATCCACTTAGTTTGTTTTTTTATGAATTTATTTATATTCCTATTTCTACCATATTCTAAACAATTCAATTTTCAACTTTGGAATCGTTTTGTCTTCCAACTCTTCTACTAGTTATCCACATGAACATGAAAATTATGAAATTTTTTTAACATATATATTTCGAATTTTTAAAAGGGCTTAATATATTAATTTTACAGACCTATGTGTGTTGATTTGCTCCAAGGCAGGACAGATTTGGGGAGACCACAAATCTATTGTGGAAATTTCCCAAGAAAAGAAACTCGTTATTTTGCTCCAAATGGCAAGCTACTTGTTGATTACAGGTAGATCCATTTCCTCTTAGGAAATTAAATTCGTGTCCATCAATGTGTAACATTATCTTCCCACTTTTATGAATTTTAAGCTTTCCAAGTTGCCCGGAAGGCAGGAATTTCAGTTTAGATGGCTCATAAACCTTTTTATCGGCTTTATCTTCAGTGTCTAATGGGAGTTTAACAGTTAATTTTAACTTACCGCCAATTTCTAATTCTCTATTTATTGCTGGAAGGGTGATAGGCATTTGAATGTGCATAAGTTGTGTTCCTCTAGAAAAAATTTGTAATTAAATGTGATTACAATAGATTTTAATGTAAAAAGTATGTTAGAAACTTACTCTTTGTTGAATATATCACTAGTTGTTTGTCGTGGAGCCTGAATAAGAATACATGTTACCATTTATACAAATATATATGGGAAGATGAATTTAAACATACAGATAATTTTTCATTTAGAGGAAGAAGATGTGGAAGAATTAGGTTTGGGTTCAATTCTGCTAGTTCTTCCAGAGCTTCTATGCTAGTGATGTCCACGGAATCTCTGGAGGCATCAAGAGGGATAGGGTCGAATTCGTAATTTAAGAATTGATTTGTATCATTCCGATTTTTTAATTCTTTGTCTTCCACCTCATCTTCTGCAAATAAGTCCATCATTTTAGAATTTTATTGTTAATAAATAATCTTCATTCCATCTTGGTCAGAAATAAAAAATAATTATTTAAAATTTTTAAAATATTAAAATGATATTTTAAAATATCAAAATTAAAATTTATGATTGTGGGTTTTCTTCAGAATACTGATTGTTTAATGCTTGTGGGTTAATCGCTATTGACTTGGTGACATCGAAGGTTTTGTAAATTCCGACCATTTTATTACACATTTCAAACATTTGGTTTCTAAGCGAGATGATAATGAATTGGGCGTCTTTCGTCCTCTCCTTAATGCTCTGCGCTATGATGGATACATTTCTGAAGTCCAGTGCTGCATCTATTTCGTCCATAAAATACACGGGGTTCGGTTTGTAATGATGAAGTGCAAAAACCAGAGCCAATGAACTTAGGGTTTTCTCACCTCCTAATAAAGCGTAAGATGAACATAGAGGAACACTGGGTTACCAAAGATATAGATTAAACTAACCTGATAAATTATAAATTTGTTTCCAACTTTTCTTTACTGGTCTTACTGAGAACAACACTCCCTCTGTAAAGGGTTCTGTAGAATCAACCAACTCCAATTCCGCATCACCTCCAAGTGTAATCATCTAACACAATTCATTAAACTATTATTTATTTAGTCTTATGTAAAAAATACTAGTTAGTCTAATGTATAAATAGTGGATAGTTTCGTTTAAATAATGTAATATCTGTGTTAACTGATACCTGGTATATTTCCTTTAGTTTATTGGCTATGATTTCAAAATTAAACAGAAACTCAGACTTTCTTTTAAATGATAGGTTTTCATGCAACAGTTTAGCTTCATCTCTCTGGTTCTGAAGGTCGAGCAGATTTTTCTTCCTATTTGAAAACTCCTTCACCTTTTCAACAAACGAGTCAATTACTGATAAATTGGGCACAGTGTTTAGTTGAGCTTTCAGTGACTGTATCTTTTTATTCAACCCACTAACATCTTCAACTAGGTCGTCTATATCATCCACTTTCTCTTTCTTCACCAAATCCGTGCCTCCAGAAGTTCCATTAATTCCACTTACTCCATTTAAATCGGTTGAATTGTTTAGCCCATTTAACAAAGTTGAGCAGTTTTCTTTATTTAATTCTGTTGTACCATTTACTAAGTTTAGCTCAGTTGTGCCATTAAGTTCATTTAACTCATTAGATCCATTCAGTTCTGAGGATTCAGAATGGTTTAAAATTGCATTTTCTTGTTCTATGTGATTGTTTAAATCATTTTCTTGGTTTAAATTTGAATCTTTGGGGACTAGATCGTCTCCAGTTTTCGACCCCCTAGTACTGTGTATGGATAAAGTGTCTAATTTCATTGTGCTAATGTACAATTCAGTGGATTTAGTGCTGGTTTTTAATGATTTTAGTGAATTATAAAATAGTTTTTTAGACTCATTCATCTTGTCATTCTTCTGCTTTTGAGTGTTCTTCAACACAGATAAGGACTTTTCACACTTTTCCTGCTTATGCTTTAGATCGATCACGAGCATATCATGCTCTTTAATCTGGGCTGTCATTTGCTTCATAGACTCAGTAAGCTCAGTGTGACTCGACTTTAGCTCATTTAACTTATTGTTTACTTCAATCAGACATTCATTAATTTTAGAGGCTTCTTCCTCAAGCTGGTCAAGTTGGGTTTCAAGGTTTTTTTCTCTAGTTTTGTGCTGTTGAATATCAGAATCCAGTCTCGTTAAATCTCTTGAATACTTTTGAGATTCCCCCGCCAATACGGCATATTGTTCTCTAGAATCGTCAATTTGTTTTCTGAGTTTTGACAGGTTTGTTTCACAAGCTGCGACCTTTGCCTTAGAAGCTGCAAGTGAGCCTCCTCCTACGTTTTCTAACTCCTTCAAGCATTTGTCAACTTCAGTCTTCTTTTTTACCAGTTCTTCATAAGTTGAGTCTTTCCTATTTTGCGTTTCTTGCAACTTCTTCCTGAGTTCTTTTATCTGATTTTGACTGTCCTGGTTCTGAATACTATTCTTGAGTGATGTAAGTGAAGCTTCGAGATCCTTCAAGTAACTCTCATCTGAACTAATCTTTCTCTTTGTAGCATCTAGTGTGAAGTTTAATTCTCTTAGATGAAGGTCGTTCTTATCCTTCTCTATTGACAACCCAGAGTGCTTTTCTTTGAGTTCCTTCAATTCCCTCTCATATGACTCCATCTTGTTGTATATCGTGGTAATATCTTCGCTTTTCTCTGAGCTGGCGCCTAATTTAATTATCAGTCAATAAATATGAAATTTGATAATTAAAATAATAAACTAAAATATTTTGTTACTTTTTTTGCTTTGTTTGAATTTTTGTAAATTTCTGTCGAGGCCTCCACCAGTTATCCGGCCATCTTTTTCTATGACTTCTCCTTCGATCGTAACCACTCTTTTATTAGTTTTTCTTGAAACCTCGTCTGCTTCATCTAGGTTTTCCACCACTAGAACGTCCCTTGTGTAATAGTTAATGACCTTAACGATCTTTTCATAATTTTCATCTTTTGAGTTTGGGAGCACATATTTGTTTAAGTAACCGTATTTTCCATATTGTTGACCTGAGTCTGTGTTTGAATGACTTGAAATAACTGACAAAGCTATGCAGGATACCTTTCCAAGGTTGTTTTGTCTGAGCTGAGTAAATATCTTAGTTGCAACTTCTGGGGTCTCAACCACAAAATGCTCTAAAAACGGGCCACAAATTGCCAGGAAAGATTTCTCTAACTTATCTTCAACTCTCACCAAATCACCAAATTGACCATAAATGCCTCTATCTGATTTGGATAATTTTTTGACAAAATCGTGTATTGAGTTATGGAACTTGTTTTGACCAGCCTCGTTGCGTTTACTTTCATACGATACTTTCGTATGAATTAGGTTAGAGTTAGTTTCTGAGATTTTATTCTCCAGGGTTGAAAGGTCTGACATTAATCTGTGTGACTTTTGGCTGCAATTATTAATCTTGTCAGATATGTTTTTGAGATTATCTTTGTTTGCTTGGAGTGTGATTTTAGTGCTACTTAAATCAGTTTCTAATGTCAGTTTACGGTTCTCTTCCTCTCCAACTGTCTTCTCAATCAGCTGTAAGTTAGTTTCTATTGACTCCAATTCATTTTTTACTTCATCGTATTTTTCCTGAACTGGTGCTAGATTCTTTTCATGAAATTGCAGATTTTGCATGAATTTTTCACTTTCAGAGGCCAAAGCCTTTCTCAGTTCATCAAACTCTTTCTCTGCCTTTTCTAACTCTTGTTGAAGATTCGGTATCTTCTTCTTCAGTTGATCTGACTCGTCTAATTTATTTTTTGACTGTTTTTCTAGTTCTGGGATCTTGGATGTTAGGGTTTTGATCAGTTTGGTCTTTTCCTCCACCTTCTTAACTTCATGTAGCAATTGCATTCTTAAATCCTCATCTTTGTTACACAGCTTTTTGAACTCTTCTCCGTATTCTTTGTGTTTTGCGCTTAACTTATTAATCTCACCCTCCAATTTTTTCAGGTTCTTGGTGATTTCATTCTTCTGTTCCACTACTGTAGAGATGCCTTCATTGTGTGATTTTAATTCTCCTTTAATTGAATTCAACTCATCGGTTACCTTATCCATATCTATTTGTACATCCATCAATTCGTGTTTAGTTAACAAATAGTTATATTTATGGTACAAATTTTCTTTTGATAAATAATCCTCAGCTTCTTCCTTACCTGGCAGCATATCCTGGATTTCATTTTGTGTCACCATTGTTCGATTAAAATAGATCTGATATTGTTCCTGCAACTCTTCATATTTTTCCAAGGCCTGGTTGATTTGTTCCAGGTACTGGTTAGTTCCGATAATATCTTCTAGATATTCAAGTAATCCTTCCTCGTCTGGCTTAGTGGCCTTTGGTTTCATTTGAGAAATCTGCTCAACTTCGCCCTGCAATATCAAAAATCTGTTATTGTACAAATCCATTCCAAAACTTTTCAATGCGTTAGATATTTGTTTTTGAGTGCAAACGGTCCCATTCAATCGATATTTGGAGGTATTATCAGAGAAAACTTCTCTGGAAATAACCATTTCGCTACCCTCTATTACTTCATAATCATCAATATCAGGGTCATAATCTAGAATTTCTATAAAGTGTATTGAGACTTTCATTGATTGTAAGGGTTTTCCGTTATTTTTATTAAGGTAGTACTTTGAGTTGTGGATCAGTTCCGATAGTTTATCAAATCTGATCTGTTTAGCTCTAAATCCAAATACAAATAACATCGCATCTATTACATTACTCTTGCCAGAGCCGTTTGGTCCTACAATTGACGTGAATCTTTTGTGAAATGGTCCTATGGTTGTAACTCCTCCATAACTCTTGAAGTTATTCAACACTACTTTATGAATTATTAATCTACGTATCGGTCCTTCTGCATCTCTAAACTCTGCTCCGATAGTTCTTACATGTTCTTTGAATTTTTTTGGGTGAGGTGAACTCTTAGTTTGGGTTGTATGCGATGGTGATTCATCCATTTCTATTTTCCTATTTACCTATTTTACACATTATTAACTTTAACACAACAGTATTCTAGTCATTAGAAGAAGTTTTATCGTACATAAATTGATAAATCTAAGAACTTTTAATTACAAATTTAAAATGTTACAAGTTTTTAGAAAGTGATATTACATTAAAATTTTCCATTATAAATTTATAAAAAATATATCATTACAAATGGTATATTAAAACAAAAATTTTAAATTAATTTAAAATACAAAAAAGCTATTATGAATAAAATTTCGACATCAAATCACACCCCAGTATGTACAAAGCTGTTTACTAGTTTTAGTTTTATGATTTTTGTATATCTTTTTTATATATTGTAACATAATTGTGATTTTATTTAAAATTTATAATCTTAATTTTATATAAATATATTGCTATATAACATGGATTCTGAATTGGTCGAAAGAAAACGTTCAAGTAGAGAATCCAAACTAGAAAATGCACCCAAAACAGATCCTGATGCCTTTTTTGATGAAGAAGAGGAAGAAGATGAGGTAATTTTTTTATAATTTATTTTTAATTTTAGGAATCTAAGAAAAGGCGTTTATTTGAACAACAAATCGAGTTGCCTCTTTTAGTATTCTTTCTAACATTCCTTTTCCCTCCTTTAGGTATTTACTAATTTAAATTTTAATGATTTTTAGGTTTTATATTCTTTTTTATAAACAGAAGATTAAATAGAGAATCTCGTAGATATCGTTGGTTTCAAAGAGCCCTTGCTCTTGGTTCAGCTTTATCGGTGATATATACTCTCGGTATTTGCATTGCTTTGCATCATACCATTCTTTATAAAAGTCCTAACGACATACTAGGCTACGGATACGAATAAATAATATAATGTAAATGTATGTACATAAGTTTAACTTTTAAACTTTGTTTCTTTAGTATTATAGTCTACATTCTTCAGAGTTGAATCGATGTACCGCAGTACCATAATCAGAGATCCTATGCAAGATACCAACAAGGTAAAAAAAGTCACATTTTTGATAAATGGGTATTCATTTTGATTTCCAACTGGAACTGAGAAGAACATATAACAGCTCGAATCAATGACATCTCCTCCAATTTCCCTTATTATGGGATTGCAAAAGAATGTGTTGATGACTTTAGTTGAAATTGCCAACCCTGTTCTGTATCCCTGACATAGTTTAGCAGAGACTCCGACGTTATTACACTGACTGAAAAAAACGGGAACCCAAGTGTTATCTGTCTGTTTTAGTCCATTTTCCTCCTTATTTCCATTGTTAGAGCTAGAAAACATCGTGAATGATATATCCCTCAGAAATCTAAGGTATCTCAAATATGATCTATTGAGAGATACATTCTCAAAGGGTGTAAAGGGATTCAAAATGTGGAGTTTCGGCTGGGCAATTATGGATAATGAATAATCTGTACCTATTTGATTCCTTAGAATCCTAAAGTTGTCAACTTTAAAAAGTTCCGATGTTGTAGCCTTGAGCATATGCATGTATCTGGTATGCACGTTTAGAGTGAGGGTTATCACAAGCCTCTTTAAATTTAAAACTGATTCCTCCAGAACAACATAGCCGTTATAAATTACAGGAGACGAATTCATTTCAGGCTGCTCAATATCAATGAATGGAGTCTTGAGAGCTTTTAAAACAACTTTACCAACTCCGTCTTCTTCCAAAACGTGATTAGTGGGTAAATCAAATGCATCAATTTCCTCTTTAAGAAGGTTAAATGTTCCGTGCAGTTCATCATTATCTATATAAACACTCGTATCAAGAATGTGTGTGAGCTTTAAGTAGTACTTTGAGTCAATTGGCTTTAACCTTTTCAAAAGGTCAGTGTTCAGTTCCATTGAAAATGTAACTTCTCTGTGTTGGCCGTAACCACTCATGTTCAGAAATTCAAATTTATTAGAGAAAAAATCTGAAATTTGGGGTTTAGGTTTTGTATCTATTACTTTCTTGTTAAGTTTCTCCTGTATGTATTTATTATATCTTTCCTTAAATGATTTGGGTTTATCTTCTCCAGACTTTTCATTTTCCTCGTTAACTTTTAAAGGTTGTGGTCCTAGAAGAACATCGTAAAGAACATTAAAATCTACATTTTTGATAAGAAAATCAAAGACGTGATTAATATTTTTGGCTCTAAATTCGTCAATATAAAAAGTTACACCAAACGAAATTTTGAACTTTTCCTTAGGATTTTTAGAATTCAAGTCAATTTCGCCAACCACAAACTTTACCATAAAATTTTTTAGTGCCATTGTGGTGAAGAGATCTTTGACTTCATTACAATTTTTGGTGTTACAGTTTCTGACCAGCTTCACAAAAATTTGATACGATAAATCATCCATTGAAAGCCCGAGTTCAGCTCTCTTTGGCATATACAAATAAGAGTATTTGTTTGAATAAACTTGAATGTTAGAGTCAGGATTCAATAGAGACTTAAATGAATTTACCGTTTTTCTCTTAAGGTATGAGTATGGGATGCATTCGTAGGATAAAAAGTCATTAATATAACACTTTGGGTTTGAAACAAACTCATTTAACAGCTCAAGATCAGAAATTTTTGAACTAGGACTACAACTTCCCAGTTTATCTTTATCCAAGTAACATGGTCTAGGGCACATTCGAGAGAACTTCTCAAATAAGTAAATGTCATCAAGCTTAGTATCTGTATTATTTAAAAACTCTACGAAATCGAAATCATTCTTATAATTTGTAAAATTATTGTTTAAATTCATACACCTGTTAAATAGGTGATCATATACATTACTATCCTTGTATGCGATGTCGTTTGAAAACTTAGGATAGAATAAGAATAATGTTAATGTGTAACACCATGATTCCAATGTTCCTAGTAAGTGTTTGTTTTTTGCACTACTAGGAATCTTATCTAAATCATACACTGGATCGGTAAACAATGACAATCCAGAAGGTATATTGTCCAATTGGTGGTATGTGTAGTCGAATTTCTTTTCTCCATTATTCACTAAGGTGTTAGAATAAAAAAAGTATAATTTATTGTAAAAAGAACCCAAAATTGGAACATGAGAGTCGATATCGGAATAATTAAACGAGAATCCCGCGTAGTAATTAACACAATAAGAGATTTTTAAGACAAGAAAAATGATATAAATGGAAATAATGTACATAATAAATTATTTTATATAAAAAATAAATTGTTTGTTAATAACATAAGAATCATGAGTGACTACGTGTAATAAACTAACATAAAAGTAAATACATAAACCATATTGTATCCCATGTAGTCTAGATGGTTAGGATATTCGGCTCTCACCCGAACGACCCGGGTTCGAGTCCCGGCGTGGGAATTTATTTAAATTCAATAGAAATATTATATATCAATTTTATAAATTTTAATTATTGATATTATCAAATTAGGGATCCGATGTTGTAATATTACCACCAATTTATGGTTGACTGGAATGGGGCCTAGAATTATAAAAAATAAATAAATTAAGTATGTAAACCATTACACATTTTTTTGATTAACACTAAATATTAAAGAAATTTAGTGTTTCAATTGGACAACACCAATATTATTTTACATCTAGAGTCTACAGGATACATTCACAACATCATCAAAATTTTTTATGAATTTACACATCGCAAAAAAATTATGAATAAAATGTTCAGATGCAAAGCCTGCTCAGGAACTCCATTTGCGGCTTTTTTTGGTTTAGATGAAACAGAGGAAGAGAAGGAAAAAACCTTGGATGAAGAAATTGAATCTGAGATAGACGACGAAGCTTTAACGGTAATTTTAATATAATATAATATTATTTAGCCGCGAAACCCTGATGATTTATCAAATGATGAGGCTGAGAAGTTAAATGGGCCAAGGAATTCGGAAGAAGTGGTTTACTTGGCAAAGATCTATAACACATATGTTCACGACAGGGCAAAAAATCTTTGGAAAGAAGAACATACAAGGATACAAATTTTAAGTTAGTTTTATCTAAAAGATTTTAAAATTTTATAGAAGAACTTGCGGTGGGATGTGGCAAAAATGATGATCCGGTTCTAGGAAGTGATATTCAATGCGTTAAATGGATTGGGGATTTTCATGAAGAATATCCCATTATTCACATCTCGGATCCTAAGGAAACTATGAAGAAGAGAACATACGTAAACCGTATGTTGGTGTTCCTTTTCGCAGGTAATTTAAAGATTTACAAATATTAATATTTTATTTAGATCAGGAATCTTACGGTAAGATAGACTCCACCAAATACACTCCTTTCTCAATGGTGTGCGGTAACAAGTGGTGTGTCAACCTTACTCACATAATGTTAAACTAGATTAACATTTCTTGTATTAAAATAATATTTTTAAATAACATTTCTGGTTTAAATTTTTAATCTTTTCGCCTTGATTATCTAGGATTTCCTTTATGTGGTAGATTTTTTGTGGAGTGTCGTTGATTCTTTACACATTTGTTTAGATCATTTTTATTATTGACATATAATGTCATTTGTCTATATTTTATTTTTAAATAAAAGGTGTACACTTGGTAGAATATGTAACTTTTAATTATTTGATTTTAACCGCATAGACAACATCAATTTGATCTAATAATATTTTATTATTTGTAAAAATGGATGGAGAATTTACGCAAGACGGATTAAGTCATGGTTTAAATACTCTCCAAAGTTTAAGTCAGATTCAACATACAGTTTCACTTAACAACATACACTTTAATGATGACGAAGATGCAGCGAATATCCAAGATAATAATATATCACGTGTGTTCGATTATTTTTTGCGATCTTATGTACACACTGGAACTACGGAATTGGATGAAGATGATATGGATGATGACGATGACGACGCCTTGAATGAAATGTTCTTATCATCCACAGATTCCACTCACGAATTATACTACATGAAACGCATCTACAAACTTGTAGTTAAAGAATCCAGCTCAAGTGAAGTCTTACCGGTTCATCTCGACCACGTTATGGGTTGGAGGCACGTTAATATAGATGCACCTGTAAACTTGAACGTTCAACTTTACAGATACTTGGTGAAGAATTTTTTAAGGTATTTTGGAATAAAATATATTTGTCATAATAAAATTATATTTATAAAAACTAATGATGGTTTAGAATGCAAGAACCATTGGAAGACGTATTACAGAACTTAGTTAATGAGATTTCTAATGCAGTAAACAGAGTTCCAAGGAAGTTCTATTTACAGTTTTTGCACACCCCAACTTTAATTTATCCGTAAGCAAAAACATATATTAAATTCTTTTAAACACTATAATGATTATTCAGGTTAAGGGAGGTCAAGTGTTTTATGCTGGGAGAATTAATTTGCATTAGAGGACAAGTGACGAGAGTGTCAGATGTTAGACCTGAACTGATTAGAGCAACATTTCGCTGTAAGAACTGTGGGACAGTTGTCACGGACGTTGTTCAACAATTCAAATATACCACTCCAACTAAGTGCCCAACCACCGCTTGCCTGAACAGCAGTGATTGGGAGCTTATGATGGACCGATCACACTTTTGTGATTGGCAAAAGATTAGAATACAAGAAGTAGCACAAGAAGCTGAAACAGGATCAATGCCATGCAGTATTGACGTGATTATGAGGAACAAACTTGTTGATAGTGTGAATGCAGGAGATAGAGTTCAAATCTCAGGCTCCCTGATCGTGGTGCCAGATATACCGTCCATGTTAAATGCCACGCAATTGGGAGAAGTAGCAAAGAAGGTAATGAGGCAAGGTGCAAAAAGATTTGAAACCTTTTTGTTGTCCCAAGGTATCACTGGTATTAGAGGCGTTGGAGTTAAACAGCTAAATCACAAATTAAGTTTTCTGGCAACCCAGGTCACAGTAGTGAATCAGTTCAGAAATACATTCCAAGTGGGTGAGGTTGATGAAAAGTTCTTAAGAGCAGAAGACCTGCTAAACATCTCTGGATTCGAATGGATCCGTGAAGTGAGCAGTAGCAGGGATACAATTGATCGACTCAGCAGAATAATAGCCCCTAATGTCTGGGGTAACTACGAGATTAAAAAGGGCCTCCTTCTCTTATTGGTAGGAGGGGTGCACAAGAGTTCTAGGGACGCTAAGCTTCGTGGTGATATAAACATGTGTATTGTGGGAGATCCATCAACCGCGAAGAGTCAATTCCTTAAATTTGTGGAAAGTTTTGCTCCAAGAGCAGTTTACACTAGCGGTAAAGGATCCACGGCAGCAGGTTTAACTGCAGCAGTATTCAAGGACCATGATAATAACGACTATGTCCTCGAGGCAGGTGCTCTAATGTACGCGGACGAAGGAATTTGCTGTATAGACGAGTTTGATAAGATGAACGAGAGAGACAGAGTGGCAATCCACGAAGCAATGGAACAGCAGACCATCAGTATAAGTAAGGCAGGTATTCAGGCAACACTAAATGCAAGAGCATCAGTACTAGCAGCATGTAACCCAAGATACGGTCGGTATGACACTAGTAAAAGCTTCAAGGATAACGTTAATATCCCATCCCCGCTTTTATCCAGGTTCGACCTCCTGTACACGATTCTAGATGAAAACAACAGCCAGGTGAATAGAAGGATTTCAGAATATGTATGTGAACGCTACAACAAATACACAGCTGAATCTTCGCCACTTATAACGGATCCAGAATATTTCAACTCTCTTAACTTAAATCCTGATATAGTTAATCAGAATTCAAGTGATACAATGCTTCTGGATAGCATGTCAATGTCCCATGAAGGAGAGGGTGCAACCGCATTTTCAGCCGCCGATATGGATGCATCTACCTTCTACAACTTATCAAAGTGGGACGAATACACGAGCGTAAAGTACATTAACCCAAACAGAAGATATAATCAATCGAGTATGGCGCCTAAAGTAAATAAAACTAATGAAAACACTACAACAACAACCCAAGCTAGAGATACCTTGGATAATGAGACTGAACATGAGATGAATCTTGATGAACTGAGGCTTTATATTGAGCTTTGCAAGAGACTGAAGCCTCTGATGCAGGATAGCGCAAAGAGGAAATTGAGTGAATATTACGTGGAACTTCGTAATGGAGACGTCCAGCTTGGAAAACGTTCATTGAGAATGACTGTGAGGCAGCTGGAATCATTAGTGAGACTTAGTGAAGCTGTTGCAAAACTCAAATTCTCAGATTTTGTCACTTCACAACATGTCCAAATTGCTTATGATATCTTCAAGTCCTCGTTACTTAAGTTGACCAACAAGACTACAATTCAACTCACTACTGGCCTTAAAGATACCTCAAGATCATCCCAGGCCGATACCACTAGAACAAGCGGAGAAGAGGGTGTTGAAGCAGACCAAGAAGCTGGGAAGGCCTTCGATAACATGACAATGAGTATCGGCCTGGATAAGTACAACGCAATAATCAGTGTCCTTCTAGACAAAGTTGGGGAACATGAGCTCACAGGGACCTTGATTCTGAACAATGAGCTCATTGAATGGTATTTGGAGAACATACTGGTACCAAAAACAGAAGAAGAAGCTAATGAATGGAACTTGAAGTTACAACACATAATTTACAGACTCTCGTTTGTGGATTCTAAACTAATAGCTACCCAGACTGATGAAGATCCCGAGAATATATATAGACTCAGAGTACATCCAAATTATTTCTCCCACACACATCTCTTTACACAAAAGAATGATCAGTATGTGGATGAGTTAAAGGCCTACGATTCACAGCTTGAGGAGGAAGAAGACCTCACTGCTGAATACGACTTAACGAATGATGATACTTCAAGGACTAACTGAAGTATCTAGAGACAAATCTTTGATTGAATAAAAATGAATTAAATTAGACTACATTACTAAATTAAAAAATCAATTGGAATTACTACATAAATAAGACTCAGATGCCTTGGAAATTAGCCCCGAAAGGTACTCAAGGCGTTGACTTCGATTAAGACCCTCAAGGGCATTCATGGAAATCTCAACGAAATTGATATTTAACTTTTTTAATATGCTTTTCATTAATATATGCTCACTAGTCTCCTCAGATTTCTCCAAATCATTGGATTTTTTGTAAAATTGAGTAATAATTATACCTATGCCTAAAGAGAGTTTAATTTGATGAACATACCTTCTTGAGGGTTAAAATGGCCAGATTTTACCCTCCCTTTCATATGTTTAGGGATAATAAAATTAAGGGAGTATCCCCCAATGTTAACCTGCTCATATATTCCGTGAGATAGGTGGGTAATCAAATTTGAAATGTAATCAAGGTCCCTGCTATTCTGGATTTGATAACATTCATTAACGTTGCTGTGCAAATACTTTAAAATGTCTTCATTTATTACACTTATAAGGTTATCACCAGAGTAATCAGACCTATAAAAACAATGTAAATAGTAAATGTAAGATTTAAATATTTATAAGTAGTTTAAAATAACACTTTAGAATTGAGTAAAATCTTTGTAGGTTGATTTTATCCCGGTCAGTCAACTTGTGTTCATTCCGTATTATCTGGGTATTATGAAATCAAATTCAAATTACCTCGTAGAGTATGTTATTAAAGAGATTGTGTTCATTAATAGAAAAGTAAGACATTGCCAACAGTAATTTGGTGAAAACATTGTTATATTCCAAGTCTAAAGTATTTTGTAAGTGGATTTCAATATATAAAATATTAATAATAGTTTTGTAAAAATTACTTTGAAGGTTATTTAATGTTGTTTTAAAACACTCTATTATCACGTTGTTTTGTAAATTTAGTTCAAAAATGTTTTTTAATAGGGTAATGAGGTTTATAAAACTCAGTTCTGGCATATGTTTAGAAATGTTGTCCAGTAAATCATTCAAGTAGTGAGGTTTATATCTGAATCTTGCAAAACTGTTTAATAAGTCAAGTTTCAACTGTAAGTTACTCTTTTCATCAGATAAACTCAAATTTTCTCTATATGACATGTAAATTTGGTCAACTTTTTCAAAATCTCGGTTCAAACGTTTACAGTTATTTAAGACGTTTGCTAGAGTACTCAAATCTATGTCATTATCCTAATAAAATTTTAATAAATGATAATTTATTTATTGTTTAAATATTAATACTTATAGGTAATAGGAACATTTAGGAGCTTGGATAAGAGAAACTGGTTTAAAAAATGTAACCTAGATTTTTCAGAGCTGTTTGATTTAATGAAATTAACAATTTGGGATCCTGGAACCTTGTTCTGATTTACACGCTCTTTAATTTGAGAAACTAAATCTCATTAAAAATAGTGGAACTTACCCAATTTATTCTCTAATAATTTGTTATAAATGTTTAAACTGGTATAACAATCAAAAACTTTCAATAAGCATGAGTTGTCAATACTCTCCAAAGTGTTATCTGAAGCTAAAACGTTGTAGAATTTTATACATGTGTTGTCAATTTTATATCCTAAATTAATTAGTAATTAAATTAATGATACCTCTATTGTTAAGAATAATAAAACAATCACAAATGACTGGAATATCCTCGAAATTTATGGAGCATAACAACTTGTCAAGCCTAGTCAGAAAGTCTCTAACGTAGGATTCTGTCAATATTCCGCCATTAGAAATTAAAATTGTCACTGAACATAATTGATTAGGATCGGAAAGTAAGTATAACTTGGAACGAAAGTTATTTATTAAAGATTTTTTTATTTGCGATAGGTCACTGTGTGAAAGGGTGGATTTATTAACTTCATTCAAAATTTTATCAAGGTAATCACATGCCAAAACTGTTTCTTTTGGTGATAATAAAGTGAAATCTTCCTTTAATTTGTTTATAAATATATTTAAGTCAGGTTCAGAAATTTTAGAAGAAAGAGAATGTATTTTGGAATCGACATCTAAAACTACAGAACTTAACCTGAATTTTCGTAAAAACATAAATAAATGTAACTAGAAAAATTAAATCAAGATGAATTTTTAAAATGTGTCATGGTGGAGTCGAAAATTACAAAATAACGCGTCATAAAGAATTGTGGGAATTAAATTTAACTAAAAACATAGTGTCAATAGTTATATATAAGTATTTTTATTATTTGTATACTAATAATTTAAATGAAACAAATTATTTGTATTATAACTATATATAATGGGATTTTTTACGGATAGTGGCTCCTCCAAACATTCAGAAGTTTCCTCTAGATCATCATCGCCATCAAATGAAAGTTCTAGCGTAGAAAATAGAAATATAATGTATATGTTGAAGAATTGCTTAATTCTTTCCAAAGATGGTAACAAGAAACCTACATGTGATGAGGGTGTCAAATTCAGTGGATTAGAAAACAATTTAAATAATTGTTATTCTAATGTAGTAATACAATCCCTATATTCATACCACGAATTTAGAAATAGAATGATAAAAATGAAAAAATCGGGGGTATTTTTACTTGTTTATAGTTATTATTAGGGCGCAATCTCATCTGAGCTGGCTAAATTATATACTAAATGTGTTTCTCAGCCTGGTATTTTAATAAATGTAATAATTTGTTTTAGATATTCAGTCAACTAAAGGATTTTTGAAAAAAGTGTGTAGTACAAAAGGTGGGCTTTTAGATTTTATATAATTAATTAGATGATTTTATACTCGGAGACCAGCAGGATGCACATGAATTTTTGACTTATATACTTAACGCTATGATAGATGAAATCAGAAACGTGGAAGACGAATATGTTAAACCTAAACCATTTATGAGTTCCAAAAGTGGCGGGAAAAGAAAACTTGAGAAGAAAACGTGGTTAAATGAATTGGTAGAAGGATGTGTAAAATCCGAAACAAGATGTCATGAATGCTATAGCGTTACTGGGATGACAGAACCTTTCATAACCCTCTCTCTCAATATTTTCGATAACTGTGATATTAACCTTTGTTTGCAACGTTATTGCGATGATGAACTTCTCTCTGGTAAAAACCAGTTCTTTTGTGAGAAGTGTGATAAGTATTGTGACGCGTCAAAGAGAATTGTCTTTGACCTTATGCCTCCCTTATTAATTTTACACTTAAAGAGGTTCAAATATACCACTAAACCGGGAAGCTCGCTTTGTTCCGTGTACGAAAGACTTCCGTACTCAGTAGTGTGCTCTAACGTTATTCAGGTAAACTGTAAACGTCATCCATGTCCCATCGTCTACGAACTATTCTCAATTATTTCGCACATCGGGACTTCCCCCGATTATGGACATTATATAAACGTTTCTGAACTTGGAGGAAATTGGTTTAGATGTGACGATGCTTCTATTTTAAAACTTGACGATTATCATTCGGAAATCGGGGATGAAACCACCTCGGGGAACGACGCCAGTTATATCCTGTTTTATCGCATCAAAGAATAGCACATTTTTATATAAATTAATTTATTGGGATTTTTTATTCATAATTTAAATATAAATATTCGTATTATGTATAATATGTTTTTTAAATTTTATTCAAAAATGGAAATCTCCAATGTGTGATTCAATTGATTATATGAACTATAAAACCAGTAATAATAACCACCAATTTAAAAATAATGTTTAATAAATTATCTAAAGTAAATTAAAATAAGTTCCCACGCCGGGACTCGAACCCGGGTCGTTCGGGTGAAAGCCGAATATCCTAACCACCTAGACTACATGGGATCTATCAATAAACTAATTATATAATTGAACACTTTTAGTAAAAATTCAGTTCATCGTCATGTCAAAGATGTTCAAAATATATTTTTTTAGTTTATCATAATTTTATGTTTTCCAACCGCCATTATGTTTTAATTGTATTTTAAATGAACAATTTACAGAATAACTCTGAGTTATCTGTAAATTCGACTAATGATGAAACGCCTAAAAACTATAAACCTAATGTCGTGGAATCCTCCAATACAGACAATAAAATTAAAGAAAATGTATCAAACACCCCAGTTCCAAAACATAGAACCAACGGAAAACCTCTGAAAGATGAGGAAGATTTGGTGGAACAGGACTTATCAGATGTAGAAGACAATTATAGGGAACCTTCCGTCCAAAGATACCTACCAGGTACCAACAATTTATAAATATAAATTTTATACTAATGTGTAATAGGTATATTCGTGGACGTGAGCCTAAAGACTGGTTTTTTGGAGAGAAAAGGGAAAAAAATCGCAATACCAATGATAGTGGATTTTTATTCAGAATGTCTTAAAAAATATGGAGAAGAAAAAAACTTCATATACGAAGAGTCATATTTAGAAAATATGAAAGGAAAACTAGAGGATTTCTACCCCGATCTTCCAAAGATGCCAAAATCGACTGGAGAAACACCAAATGACTCGCAAACGCAACCCAACTATGATAACAAACAAGTTATGGCAGGTTCTGATGTCCAGAAAACAGTAAATTTTGATGAGAATCTAGACGATGTTGTATGGCTTAAAAATAGACCAAATGACCCATTACTCAGATGTATAAGGTCAATAACTGACCGACTCAACATTCAAGGGATAGTAGGAGATCCAACAAGTTATCTAAAGAAGGGAGGAGATGATATGCATTATGATATGGATGACCCATTCTTTGATGATAGCGCAATGCTGTCAGAATTGAAAATGAGTAAAAGTGATATATTACTCAAAAGAGCAATGGAAAAAGAATTTTCAGACTGGAGTGAAGATGAAGAAGATGAGGAAGAATATGTTGAACCAGAAGATTTTGTAGCAGACTACTATAGTAATTTTCAGAAGGATATCAGGCAACAGAAAGAAATGGAAAATGAATATAAACTTTACTTTTATCCTGGAGGATGGAGAGAATACATTTCTAAGATACCAAAAAGGTTCCATAGTATATATTCTGAATTCGAAAGTCAACTGGAAAATACAACCGAACCAATTACAGATAAAATATTAAGAGTTAAAGTAAAGGAGTTGCTGGAGTCGATATATAAAAGGCTACTTAAGCTGAAAATTCTCCCTAAAACACCAAAATATTCATCGAAATCTAAGAAGATTAAGCCTGAAGAAGAGTTTAAATTGAATAAGGAAATCCCTAATGAAGAAAACCTTACCCAAACTCAGCCGTTAGCTGATGAAAACCAACCAGGAACTGTGGAAGAGGATAAATCCGTCTCTAAACCTAAAACAAATCCAAATGAAATACCGAAAGAAATTCTGAAGAAAAGAGGCCTGAACTGTATGCTACAATACAGAATAATTGACGTAAATGGGAAAATCTTACGCTGGATTGTCAAGTCTATAACTGCAATGACTAATGCATACTCACCATTTGAAATACACTGTGAATGGTAAGAGTTTTATAACTAATTAACATTTTTTAGGTTCACTCTGGTTGTTGCAAATAATGAAAAGATTCTGGCAGAACAATCAAATAAGTTGAAATCCAAGCTTACAACCAAGTTGCAGTCACTAAAGCCTAAAAAGTCAGAGAACTTGATTTCTCAACTTTCAGAATCTTCCAAAACATTGTCAAAGTCTATTGGAATCATTAGAAAGCTGTTGAAAGAACATAGAGAGGCGACATTTGTTAAAACTTCGCAAAGTTCCAAAGAAGTAAAGCTACCACTACAAAGGAAGTCCTTGATTGAAATTAGTCTCGACTCAGCAAGAGATGATCATGATGAATACGTGGGATTGGGCCAGAAAATCACAAAACAAGTTACAAAAGTTGATGATTTAGCAGTAAATGAGTGTGATTCCACTGTACAATTTGATAATCTACTCTTAGAGACTATGAAAGATAGTCAAGTTTCAGTGGATTTGGATAAGAAAGATGCATATGAACTAAATTTTCAAGGTAAACTTAACATTAATAATTTTGTTTAGAAAATAACATGAGGGAAGAAAATGATGATACATCGTGTTCTTCATCATCTAATTCTAGTACAGCAGATAACTCGTCAGTTTCTAGACTTGATGATGATCCAACCTCTGGAACACCCATGCCTAAATCTGACCAACTAACAGATTATAAAGAAAATGATTTAAAGGATAAAAATGATCACAATTCTCTAGCTGATTCAGGTGTTAAGACACCAAAAAGGTCAACAGGCCAGAAAGATGAGAATCTGGATGAAATCCTAAAACAGTCAAAGATAATGAAGAGGGTTAAGGACGTATATAACTTGTTTAAACTTGTAGGAAATGAGTCATTGGCATTCGTACAGATGAATAATTTAGCAATATATGTAGCAAATAAAATTAACAATAAAGAGTTTAAACACGTTGTCGAACATCTGGGATTGACTCAGAACCCATTTGATCAAACTTATAGGAGACTGGGAGAGATAGGATCAAAACTGATACAAGAATTATATAACTTAAAAGTCAGTTTACCAACTGATGTGATGAAAGTTGTGGTTATAAATCTACAAACCCATCTCAAGGTGGAGGAATTATACGAGAAGAAGAATAAGAAGCCTCTTCTTCTATTCAATAACTCTAAAATAAAGGCAAGTCCAGGGAAGGTGTTTTTGACTCCGCCGAAACCCAAGACTCCTAGAAAGACACCTAAAGGTGATTCAAGTAAAAACTTAAAGACAATAACCAGTGAAACTGGAAATTGGTCTAATGAAGTTAAGCCATCACCGAGGAAGAGAAAGGACCCTCAAAATCCCCAGTATAAGCCTATACCTATCAAAACCAAAGGTATTTTGAAAAAAGTAATGTATTTTTTAGAAGATGGGAATAAAGAAAGTCAAGAACCAGAAAAGAAGAAAAAACGTACTCAATCAATAAGTAGGGTTAACTCACTCAAGGATTTCTTTCTTTCAAGACTTAGATAATAATGTAATGTATTATATTTGTGTTTATCTGTATAATGCTTGTACTTTTCCGTCTGGAAGATTCTCAAATATTCTCAAATTTACACAGTATCACTAAGCGTTGCTTAATTTCAACATCCACTGATAATCAGATTTGCTTACCACTTGTTGATAAAATATACACATTTAAATATGATTATAATAATTTCAAATTGACTTCTAAAGCATCTTCCTCCTCAATTCCAAGAGATTCAAACATCTCTCTGAACCAATCCCTTAATAATGAGAATAGTTCAACCTACTACCTTGATTTACAGGTATTCTTATAATTTTTAACAATTTGAATTTAATTATTTTTTCAGAGGCTGATGTGTACCTACTCTGTGTCAGACAGTCCAAAGTAATTTTCCCTTTAAATACCCATTATCTATAGATTTGTTTGGGCCTGTTGGACTCCAAAATTCAAAATTAATGATACAACTGAAGTTTGTATGCTCTGTACTATAACAATAAATAATTCAATTAACCTTTGGTTGCCATCAGAAATTGATTCGAGTAGTGAAATGTATAACCTTGAGGTAACGTTGTTTTTGTTAATTAATTGTTTAGAACCTCTTAGATGTTTCAAGTTCTATAAAAACATTTCTTTCCAAATCAGATTTATATGTTTTTAACGATGAATCTGATAAAGGGCATTCAAAATCAAGAGTTTTGTTTAATTTATCTTCATTTGGATTCTCATCGTGCCAGTTCTTATCTCCCTCTTGCTCCAAAAATGATGAATTTCTGTGCATATTAAACCTTTACGAGTACTTATTGATTACTTGGATTTCTAAAAATCCACCTTTTGAAGAGAAAAAGGCTTTAAAGGAGGAAACCGGGGGAAGAAGAAGTGCTAGATCACGCATAAGAATCAACTTTCAAGATTTTGAGGATATTTACGAAGATGAAGAGCCTGTAAAGAAGAAGGTAAAGAAGAGTGAAACTGTACTTGGACTTTCAGGATTTAACCCTCTAAACAAGGACTATTACGACTTGAATGATTTTGACATCACTAAATGTAAAGACCTACTCCCGTCATTTTCTAAGATAACTCAGTCTTCAAATCGACTATACTGTAGTGTTATTTGTGCTATTAAAGTAAACTCTTGTGTTTCATTTGTTGCACGACCTTTAAATGATTTTAGTATGGACGTGTATTATTCAGATTCCCAAAGTCTGAAAAAAATCAACTTTGAATTCTGCCACAATTCACTTGAGAATTTTTCATTTCCTAAAGTTACAGATATTGGGAAACCTCGTGATATTTTTAATTCAAAGCTTCCTGTTGAGTGTCTGAAGTTCTTCTGTCTGTTTGGAAATGATGAGTACCATATTATAACCGGGTTTTGGCAGTATCACTTTTTAGTTCATTTCGTCTCAGAAAATATTACACGGGACATCGTTTGCGGAAATTTGCCCATTTCTTCATATTCTTTGGAACCCACTTTTATGGTAACTTACAATTTTAATATTTCTTACAGGCTCATGATAATCTGGCTCGGATAAACGTGATTAATTGCGAAGGACATATATTCAGGTTATTGATAGACAAAAGTCTGAATGTGCTCACTGAGGAGGTTGTTGAGAAGCACGAAGACTATGTTCCCTTTTTTACAACTTCAGATGATCAGGATATCATGGTCTACGACTGCTCGATAAACGGGAAAATCATGGAAGTCAAATCCAACCTCAGGAACAAGAGCATTTTCATAAATTTACTCTATTTGCTGTATAATAACTCAGATTTGAGTTTGTTTTTGGACTATATGGTTATCAATAAATCAAACCTCGTTCCAAATAGCACCTATTTCACTCTCGTTGAAGGCAATAATCCTTTTTATGGTCTTGAAAATGCTGAGAATTTGCTGGATGCCTCCAATTCTGATGACCAATTCCTCAAAACTGTCACGTCATTTCTAACTGTGGATAATTTACGTTTGAAGACCTGTTTGTGTTTTGTACTTTACTTGTTTGCTTTTGTCGAAACATCAGACTCGCTTCCATTCGACCAGAATAAAACTGTTGTTTCTAACTTGAACCTTGATCCTTTTCTTTCAAAATCACTAAGATATGTTTCTATAACTTCTGAAAAGCTAGTTAAAATAATTCAAAGATTTAATAATTTGTACAAAAATGAGCTCCTAGACAGGCTGGTTGTTTATTTAACTAACTCGAGTTTTTAATTTATCATAAATCTATTTCTAGTTTCTTCTCTCCCTAACTTAGCTTATTAATTTGTATAAAGTTTAAAAACGGCAAAATTGGTCAATCATTAGTACATAGTGATATAAATGAATGAATCTTTAATACTAAAAATACTATTAAATAAATTAATATTATGCATTATTAATATTAAAATATAAAATAATAGACTGCATCATATTAAGGAAGCAATTTTAACATGAGTTGTTTTGCTTTACATCATTGTACATTTGTTTGATTTCAACATTGTATCTAGCTTTGATCTTATACCTAACAGATTTAAAGGTCGGGGTTAGCATTCCATCTTCAACTGAAAATGGCTGGTCGACAAGTGTGAAAACTTTAAGTCGTTCTAGTGAGTTAAAGTTTTGAGTCTTGGCAATCTTTTCGAAGTCTTCCCTGATTCGATTCTTGAGCTTCTCATTATTCAATAGCTCGTGTACTGTTTTACCTGAGAGACCATTACCTTGGGCCCATAATTCTACATTTTCTTTCGAAACTACGACGATTCCAACCAAATGATTCTCAGTTGGTTCTCCGTGTACAAATACCTGATCAACCAACTTGGCATTAACGTAGGCATTTTCAAGTTTATCAGGTGCAATATATTCACCCTAAAGAAAAAGTAAGATGAGTTTAATTAATAAATAACTAAAAAATAAATAAAATTGGGTGTATTTAATGGATAATTAACTACTTAATAAAATTTTATTAAAAAATAAATAAAACACAATTTTACCTGTGACATTTTGAAGAAATTACGTGCTCTATCGAGTATTTTGAGTCCCAAATTGGGCAACAATTCAACGACATCTCCTGTTCTATACCAGCCCTCATCGTCCAAAACTTCGTTGGTGAGATTTTCATCTGCGAAATAGCCGAGCATGATTCCTCGTGCCCTTACCAAGAGTTCACCTCTCGGTGGACTACCTCTGGCGTCGTATCCGAGCTCCTCAATTGAGCGAAGCTTGAATTCAACTCCATATAGTGGTCCACCAATTGTACCCTTTTTGGTGTCCCTATAGTCTTGGAGAATGGAAACTCCCAGTTCTGTGGTTCCCCAACCTTCTGCGAGAGGAGTGCCCATGAAAGCTTGAATATCACACACATCGTCGTCAGTCATAGAGGCGCTACCCAGGACCATGATTTCAAACTTGCCTCCGAACTTAGATTTGATCTTTTTAATGACTAAGTCATAAAAGAAGTGATTTGGTTTGTGAGGTCTCTTCCTGAGGACTCTCTTCTTTCCTTGAACAAAGAAGCCAATGATCTTTCTAACAAGGTAAGGCTTGGAGTCAATTTGGTCTCTTATCTAAAAATTTTTTATAAAATTTTGGGAAAAAATAAAAAATAATTAAAATGTTTTAAGAATAATTTGGTAATAGAAATTAATTAAATAATCTGAATAAATAATACTCTGGTCAGTATTCTTGTGAAGACTCTAGGTACTCCAACCAGAAAGTTTGGAGATAGTTTATTGAGGTCATCAAGTATGTTTTTGATGTTTCCGGAGTAATACCCTATACTACCAACGATTGAACCAATGAAATGCTCGATAAAGCGTTGATATACATGAGAAAGTGGAAGAAAACTAAGAATACAAGAACTGAGAGTTAATCTACAACGATTTTGAATATTTAACAGCCTCTCTGTTAGTATAATTAGGCCCTCGTGACTGAATACAGCACCCTTAGGTGTTCCTGAAGTGCCAGAGGTATAGATAATTGTACAGATATCGGTTCTTTTAGTTGGTGGAGGATCAACAAAGCTGCATTTGTATTTTTCAATTAAATCATCCATTAAATAATACTCGAGACCCAACTTTTCCAGTCTCCTCTTGTCATCATCAGTCAATTGATCGAAAACAATAACTTTTTTCAGCTGCTTAAATTCGGAGAACAAGTGTTCCAAGTTTGCTATCTTTTTTGAATCGATACAAGCGACTTCCATTTTAGTTGTTTTAATAATCTTGAACAGGGCGTCATCTCCCAATGTTTCATATATTGGAACGCTAACAAAACCGTATCCACAACAGGCGTAGTCGGTCAAAAGCCAGTAAGGGCAATTCATTGACCAAATTCCCAGAAACCTGGCTTTTTTTACAAATCTACAGTTATCTATTGTTGACTCTGGGATCAGGTTTTCCTTGGTCAGAGCTGTACCTATTATTTTTGCGTATTTAACGCTATCATTGTATGTGTTGAAAACATAATTTCCAAATTCACATTTTCCATCAGGAAGAGTGATCTTCTCTCTTACACCCAGATGATTATTATTTCCAAAATATTTTGCTGTTTCACATAACATATCAAAACTAAAATAAAAATTAATTATCAAAAAATATATAAACACTTACGATGAATTGATATGATCTGGAATTATTGCTTTAGTTTTTGGTGAAAGATGATCATCATCAATAGGGCAGTAAACATCACTTTCGTCTATAGAAAAATGTGTATAAAAATAATAAAATCGTACCGGATCTATTACTTTGCTGTTTGAATTTGGAATATTTGAAGTTCACCGAGAAACATTTTGCAATACCCTCGATTTCTTTTAAGGTTTTTGTAGTAAAGTGCTCGGAATGCTCCATATTTATTAAGATAATAAACAAAAATATAAATAATTAATATATGTAATTTGGTTGTTTTTTATGGGGAGTTGAAGAACATGATTCTAGTTAACGTGGTACAAACACTTGATAATTTTATGACTTTGGTGTAAATTTTACCTTATCATGGATCCTCCTGTTACTTTGCACGGTATTTATCCTTTATTTATTTTTATATCAACTTTTTCTTAGAACCACTTGATATGATCCGATTGAATCTTGACGAAGTTATATATTTGAAATGTAAAAATGGAAGGGAATTAGTTGGAAGATTGCACGTATGATTATCTAAAAAGATTTATTTTTAAATTTATTTTCAGGCTTTTGATGAGCATTGCAATATGGTACTTTCAGATGTTACAGAAACAATTACAACAGTTGAATTAGATAATAATTCGAAAAATGAAACCACTAAGGTAATTTTTTTATTCTAAAACTTTCTAGGTTACCAAAAGAGACAATGGTACAATTTTTGTCCGTGGAGACTCCCTGGTCCTTCTATCGCATTTCGACAAAACATAGATTTTGGTCTAATAACGCATATAAATTTTATAAATATATTAAATTTTATTAGTTGGTAATAAAATATAAAAAAATAGAGGCTGAAAAACAGGGAAGATAAATATCAAAAGGTTTGAGCGGTTCCCCTGAAAAATCCTCAGCGATTTAATAGATCTTATTGAAAAAATAAGAGATGAAATGCCAGCATATACCATTGATACTATTTTATTAATCTTTAACGGTATCAAATTGGTGATAAACAAAAAATAATTTATTAAAACATATTTATATCCTATAACAAACAACACATCAGGAAACTTAACCTTCGTTTTATGGACAACTGTGGTATTTACTTGATTTAAATTCTCTGTTTTGCCATAATTTTGAAAGTTTCCGGTATTTTGAACGTTAAATTGGGACTGATAAGTGTTACCGTATCCAGTAAAGTGTCCGTATGCTTGATTAATTGCTTCTTGATTTTGTTGATAATTAACCTGCTGTTTATTAGTTTCGTTAGTATCAGGTACGTTTGAATATGACATAAAATAGAGTAGAGAACCGAGAAATAATATTTCGAATAAATTTACAAGTACAAATTTTGTGAGAGTTTTAGATAAAGCGTCTCCAAAGGTCATTTTACCTTTAGATTTAATACATAACAATACAGAAGATGCGATCATAAATGTTGAAGTAGAAATACTTGGTATATATAAATCAGGGGTCAATTGTTTCACTTTTCCAATGGGTAATACTAAACAACGAATGTTATTTAATGCCTGAAAATAATCTAATCTAAAATAAGGTCTTCCATAGTCAAAAAGGGACTTTAATAAATTTGGTGGATTGTTATAGTTAACTTCTTTTTCTTTTTTATGAAATTCATCTTGATTTGTCGAATCGTTCCGAGGTTCCTCCAAAAATGAGTTTTGTAAATAATTCGTAACAGACAAAGCAGCTTGAAATAACTGTGCTTTAAACATATTTTATATTTACATATTAATTAAATAAAAATAAAATGAATTGTCGACCCATAGATAAATTGGGATGTGTCAAGTAAAAAATAATATTTATTATGTATTTATTAAAAACAAATAGAATATGTTTTTCAAGATTATATAATAATAAATTTAAAACAAAAATTGGGTTTTTTAGCCCTAGTAAAACCTTTAATGAAATTAGAACGGACTATAGTAAACTGACGGTTCAAAATTCTATCGGTATTCCTAATAATATTGTATAATGTAAACACAATTTATTTAGATCCTGATGGGAATATACGAAATTCTAGTACGCTTCAAATATATAAATAATTCTTCTTTTCATAGATATTGTCAACTATGGAATCTTTGTCCCTAAAGATTCTTTAAAACTAGAGCTATTGAATAGAAGTATAACCCAAATATTCAATAAGTGGCCTAATTATAAGGTGTGTATATACGCGAATGGTTATAGAGCAAATCAAATTATTAAATCCTCAAAAATGTACGTTTTTTAGCCTATCGTTTCAAAGTAATCCATTCAGAATACAAAGATTTCCGAAAAATAAAGCCTACATAAGCCAATTTAAAAGATGTTTCAGGTATTTTTCAAATAGTTCATCATGAATTTAGAAGAGGCTCTAATATAGTGTTGCTTTCAGATAACATTTTTGCCAAAATTCCCAAAGTTGATATGATAATTCATTATGACCTTCCGGGAACATTGGATGTTTTTGCAAAGAGATTAGCAGCAACTAAATCGAACTTGTTTTTCTACGGAAGAACAGATAAACTATTCATGGCACAATTGCATAACTATCTAAAGGTAGTAATTGAGGATTGGACTCTTCCCTCAACAGAAAGTGTAGTGGAATCATTCATAAATCAACTTGGTATTTAATAGTTTTAAAAACAGGTTTTAGAGGAGATTTTCACTGGTAAAAATGGCATCGCAGATGAATGTTCTCTTGATAATGAACCTCATCAAATTACTGAAGAAGTTAATAAAAAAGAAAGTTTGTTACCTGAAGAAGAAAATGAAAAATTGACAAAAGAATTGGGTACACCTGATATTACGGTTAAAAGTTTAGCAAACTTTAATAAGAAAAGGTAATTATATTTTTTAACATTTTTTTAGTCTGCTTGCATCGCTGCTTTACATGATACATAACAAGTATAAGGACACTAAGATGAGACAATATTTAATATATGATCCAAAATTCAAGATGTTTAAATCCAGAGAAATGGTTATTAAGTACCTAAATGACAATGGAATAGCTTATAGTTCAGTGAATTTAACCAAAAATGGTTTTGTTGTTGAGTCACTCAATGAAATAACTCTTCCTATTTCTACTCCAGTGATGAAATACAAAAGGTTCACAGCCCATTATAATAAAGTTCGGAATTTAATACGAAGGTCATACCTGACTTCAACAGTGGATCGAAGGTACTATACTATGAAGATGCGTTATATGATATATATTTAGGAAATATTTTAAAAAGTTGATTAAGGATCATGAAAGAAGGATAATTAATAAATTAAAGTCAAAATAAACAAGATGTGTAAGTATAAAATATATTTTTATTAGATTGAAGTTCACTGTTACAAATTATATTTTACATGCTTGGAGATTGTGTTTCTATATCACCCTCACTATTCAAGAAAATCTTGTTTATTTTGGTGGGACTAAGTTTTAAAAAAATCTCTCTAGTCACCCAGGCATCAGTTGAAGCATAAGAAATTTGAGCAGGAACAAGTTTGTCAGCCTCCCAATTGGAGCACTGCTGTTTCTTACTTAATTTTAAATGTAAAACTGATTCAGTGGCATTTTTCAAGCTTGCGGGGTATATGTTATAGTCTTTACAGAGATCTTTTAAGTCTACAAAATTACTACACATTGTGCCATAATGTTTAAACAGAAGGCGCATGTCAGAAGGTGCCCCGTGCGATACCTGTAATATAAATAAAATAATAAACACACCTTCACTATTTCATTATTATTTAAAATATTACATAGAGATTTAGGAACATATCCGATTTTATATATTAGATAAATAAAACAAGTAGAATCTCCGCAAATTTGTACGATGGAAGGCTTACACCTTTTGTAGGAGTGATCCAAGTTAGAATAGTAGTCTGGAACATACTCCAAATCGAATCCAAGTAGCTCTATTTGGCACGATTTTACTCAATATGTTTAAAAACTCACTAGTGTCGAGAAGGTCGTCAATGGATGTCTCGTAGTTTGCGATATTAGAATCATCAATTATTACATTATTACCCTTAAAGGAAGCATATTCAGAGGGTGTATCCTAACAAAAAATAATTTTAAATAGAAATTTTAACAAACCTTGGACAAAGAATCTAATGTGTTGAACTGATTCCGTAGTATAGGAATATAACCCCTTTTAAATAAATGTCCAGTTCGAATGAAAGAGGAACATAATTTAAATAATATAGCCAGTTTTATGAGATAAACGTTCATATAATGTACAAATAAGTCAATGTTATATTGATGCACAAACGTTAGGAATCGAGCTACCACATAAAATTAAATTTTTTCTAATATCTGTGATATTTTTACATTTCTTACATTTCAATGAATTTTATTTTTAATAAAATATCTTTTAATTTATAAATTTATTTTAATAATAATTAAATGCAATATTTGCCAATTTGTATATGATGGGAACACCAAATTTGTTGTTCGTTAAGCCAAAGGCTCCAGTACTTCAGGTTAAAGAAGTAGAAATAAAAAAATGTTCGACCTGTAATGTTACATTTTTTGATACTTCTTCACAAAAATCACATTTCAAATCCGAATGGCATCTATATAACATCAAGAGAAAAAACTCACAATTACCAACTATAACTGAAGATGAATTTTTATTATTAAAAACCCAGATTCAAGAAATGATTTTAACTAAAAATATAAAGAACACAATGAGAAATGGTAATTCAAACTCAAGATCATCGGATTTGAGATCTGATTCAGGGAGTAGTAGTTTAAGGAACTCAGAATTATCTTTAAAATCGAAAATTTTTAATCAAAACAAATGTTTATTTAACGACGTTGTTAGTAAGACCATAAATGACAACGTTAGATATATGGAGAAACACTATACGTTCTTTCTTCCGGAAAAAGAGTATATTTCTGACTTGGAAGGACTTTTGAGGTATTTACATAACAAAATATACCATGAAAATAAATGCCTTTATTGCGATAAGCCTTTTCTAGACCATTACGCTACTCTACATCACATGGTTGATAAGCAGCATCACAAAATAAATGACGATCATTTCGACGAAATCAGTGGCTTCTACGATTTCATTGATTCTTATGTCAACCTTATTGCTGAATCCAAGAAGTCTCCAAGTTCTGATAGTTCTTCATCATATAAAACTCAAGAGAGTCAGGATGAGGATTGGGAGGATATTATTTCAAGTACCAATTCTCCCACAAGTGTTGAAAGTTTACTTTCTAGTTATGGTTTTAAAAAAGCTTACATTATGGAAAATGGAAATTTGAGTCTACCAAATGGAAAAGAAGCTGTACATCGAGAACTTTCTTACGTTTACAAACAAAATCTTGTGGTACATAACCCATTCGCTCTTAAGAATAAACAAGATAAGTTCAAATTTAAAAAGAAGTCGGAAAAGAAGCAGATAATGATGTCACAAAAACAGGAACAATACAGAATTGGAAAAAGAGACTTAAACGTAGCGTTAAAGTCCTACAAACTGTTTGTAACCGTTCGTCAGGACATATGCTTCGGATAACAAACCATTAAATATCATGTATTTAAATTTACATATTAGATTTAATCATTTAAATGCTCCTAGTATTTGGCTGAGTTCATATTAGTTTCCCAGTTGCTAAATCATAAATTAATATAAAGGTATCGAACCTATAGAATGGGTCAAAAACGATAGAATCAGAAGAAATAAATAATAAATCAACTACAAATAACAATAAACACAAGGATGTTAAAAGGCCCCTAAATAAAATGTAAATTATACAAAGTACCAGAAATAAATCCAAGGTTTAGATGATACTACGGAAAAAAATAATAAAAAAAGGAATACGGCAAGGAAACCTATTAAAGATATAAATAATGGATAAAATAAAAATACTCTTAGTTTTCAAATTAAAATAACGCATGGTAAATGTTATTAAATATGATACAAAAAATTCACATAATTAAGAAGAATATAATGGAATTAACATAATTAAAAATATAAAATAATATGTAATGTATTTATATGTTTATTTATAGTTTTTTGTTTACACATGTGGTGTTGGGATTCTTGGTGTTGTAATTAAATAATATATTTGAGTTTTTTGTGTTCATTTTTGTCTTTTCTAAGATGAAGGTACAGGATAACGCATCGTGTACTTTTTTTATATTTCAAGTACATTAGAAAAGTACGCTAGATACTCATTACATAATT
>JAJHPJ010000023.1:0-26973 GCA_026724395.1 Theileria sp. buffalo | reverse complement strand
ATGTCCATTGTTAGGTTCTAATTCTATTTATGAATGGGAACTGAATTATATCGCTGAAGCATTAGAGGGTAGTTCAGGTGTAGACTTGGTATATGAATTTGAAACAATTAAAATGCATAGAGATTTTCTTCGCAAGCACTTCAAAGTTTACAGAACCAAGAAAGCTTTTATGGAAAGTTACACCAATTTCAGAGTAAACAGAAAGAGAATAGAGGATCATAACAACAGTTAGTCTTAGCAAATATTTATTTTAATATTTATAAAATATTCGAACTCCACTAATTTATTATTGTAGAACCGGATAGATTGTACAATATGACCTTTACCACCTTCTCTGATACTGATGGAGACATGTCAGCATTATCTAATGAACCAATTCCAGAAGATATTTTATCAACCAAAATGTCAAAACCTGATTTGGGTTTGGCTGATCAAGAAATTCATGTGGATTGGAGAAAAAATGGATATGTAACTGATGTTATTAATCAGGGTCCATGTGGTTCCTGCTGGGCAATCGCTAGTGCAGATGTATTCAGTTCTTTCATGTCAATAAAGAATAAGAAACCAATGAAGTTTAGTTATCAACAATTGGTAGACTGTGTGTCACCCAAGTTTAATTGTCAAAAAGGTGGAAGTCATAGAGCAGGTTTGCAATACATCAAAGAAAATCCAATGTGCACGGAGAAGGAATATCCATATATATTCAAAAAAAATTCGTGCACATCATATAAGTGCGAACAAAATTCAGAAGTTAAAGAAGTAGTGAGTCTATATAACGGTAATCCTCTAGAACATCTAAAAACCAAAGGACCATTCTTAACATTGTTCTATGTATCAATTGAGTTCCTCTTATACGGAGATGGAATATTTGATGGAAGTTGTGGAGGAAAAGAAGCACACTCAGTTGTAGTAGTAGGTCATGGCTACGATAAGGTTAAAAATGTCAATTATTGGATAGTAAAGAACTCTTGGGGAAAAGCTTGGGGAGAAAAGGGATATTTCAAAATATTAGATAAATCTGTAGATCCTACATTTGATAACAACAAATATTGTAGTTTTATTATGCATTCCTTTGGATTGGAATGATTGATTTTTAAAATTCTAATGGTATCATATATGGAATACTTCCATACTGTAAAATATCAATATTTTCTGCTTTATATTTATATGTATATTAGTTTAACGGTGAATTTAATATTTATTGATATCTAGAAGGCCCATTTCGGCATCGAGGTTTTTTCCATTAATAATTCACGTACAGTAAGTACACGAATTTAACACACACATATATTACAGTACACGAATGGTCATAGACGTTCGTGACATTTTATTATTATAAATAATTATCAATTTTTAAATTTTTTTATTGAAATAATTTATTAAATAGAGTAGTATTGCGTAAATCAGATTCGACATAGAATTTAAGTCTACACCCTTATATAATCTTTATCGATATTTTAATAAACACATAAATGGAATTCGATTATAATAGTATATTTGTAAAAAAATATTCTCATGGGAACTCATTTGCAAGTGAAAATGATATCGAAAATAAAAAATTCAAGTTAAGGTTTGGCACCTATAATGTGTTATTTTTGTCTTTCGTACTTCTTTTTACGTTTGCACTTGTGATGTGTATTGTTTTTATTCCAGGTGGAAAATCGAGAGAATTTAAAAATAGCCCTTATGTTAAAAGAATATATGATGCTCCCAAATTTCATCAGGACAAATACATAGAATGTACCAAGGGTAAAAACAACGTATGTGAGAATTACGATGAATTGAAGAAAAAATATTTGACAACACTCGAAGAAAAATTAAAGGAAAAGGGATTTTATTTGACAGAAATTGATCCATTTGTTTGTGATCCTTCTATTGGTGAAGATTGCAAAAACAATATAAAAATACAAGGAGGTCTTTCTAGAAAAGAACTAGAGACTATAGTTGCAGCTTTATTAGATAAAAGCATAGTATTAGATGAAAAGTTTGAATCAGATACAATAAGTGAATTTAAAAGTTTTATTAGAAGATACGAAAAAAAATATAAAAATGAAGAGGTGTATAAAACCAAATATTTTAATTTCAGGAATAATCGGATTTTCATAGAAACTCACAATTCAAGTATGTTATATAATATTTTATTTATTTATAATTATCAATAAAACAAAATGTTATAGATTACAATAAAATGTTTACTATGGGCTACACGAATTCAGCAGATTACTCAGATGCAGAATTGGCAATGGCTCTCTCCAGTATAAAATACAAACCTACTCAAGATGAATTATATAGCCAAACTTCCGAAGAGATGAAATCCCAGAATAAATATCCTGGTGTGATATTTGACTGGAGAGAAAAGGGAGTAATTTTGCCAGTTAAAGATCAAAAAGAATGTGGTTCATGCTGGGCGTTCTCAATGTCAGACTTGGTATCTACAATGATGGCAATAAGTGGTCACAAATTATTAGATTATAGCAAGCAACAATTAATGGACTGCATAGAGCCAATGTATAGCTGTGGTACAGGAGGTGAACCGAAATCTGTGATAGGATATTTGAACCAATATCCATTATGTACAGAAGAAGAATATCCTTATAAAATGCAAGATCGTCGATGCATTCAACCTAACACGTGCAAAAATAAAATAAATATATCAAAAGTGTATTCCCTCAAAAATCAAATTCTTGAAGATTATTTGGAAAAGGTTGGTCCATTCCAACTTTCAGTACAAGTATCAAAAGATATGTCATTTTACAAAGAAGGTATTTTTGACGGTGAATGTTCCCAATCTACAAATCATTCAGTTATTGTCGTTGGACATGGTTATGATCCCGATCTTGAGGTCCACTATTGGATAATTAAAAACTCTTGGGGAGAGGATTGGGGAGAAAAGGGTTATATGAGGATGCTTAACGCAAATTATAAGTATAACGGTATGGGTACATATTATTGTAAAGTGGATAGAAGGTCTCTTGGATTTACCATATGATTTTTAAATTTTAACGAAAAAATGATAGATTTTCATCGTAATAACAAAATCTAATATGCTATTTATATGTGAATTACAATTAAAATTTTTTTATAAGATACATGTAAACAAGAGGCGTCTCAAAAATACAGACTCTCGACACACAAAATTATTGATCATTTATTTAGAAAATAAGTGATATTTAAAACACATATTCATTATTAAATAATTGTAACATATAAATTTATATTAAAAACATATATAATATAATAAAGATAAAAAAATGGATAGGAGACATAGCAATAATCCCTTCAAACTTAGTAGATCACAAAGTTTTGATATGAAAAAAAATAAATTTGGTAAATCTGGGTCACTGAACTCTAGATTTAGTAAATTCGGAGAAATAAAACAAAGATTAAGTATTGGTTCAAAAAGTAACGAAGTAAATAAAAAAACAAAGAAAAGTATAAGTTTGAAGGATTTTGGATTAGGAACTAATAAAAAAATCATAATATCGGTGGGAGTAGTATTAGGTATCATATTAATAACATTTTTTTCATTGTGGATACATTTCGCATTTATAAAAAGTGACTTAGATGATGTATGGATAGAACCTTACCCTAAAGATATGAAATACCCAAATTATAAATACAAAATGACAAAGAAATAACAATGTGTTAAATAACGTTAGGTATAAATATGAAATAATAATACTGTGTTGTATGGTCCAGGTTGGGTTATATTCACTTTTAAATCTGTGTTTATTATTCATTATGTTGGAAGTAACAATTATATTTTATTTTTTAGAATACTGTAGGATAAATGTACCATAAATATGAGCAGAATTTTGTGGAATCCACTCTTTTCAAACTCAATATCAACAATTTCTAGAAAAACCTGTAATAAATCAATTTGTTCATACAATACTTGGCATAAAATATGTAAATATAAATATGTATTTTCATCTGGTTCCTTTAAGGATCAGAGAAATAATCCTACACAATGTTTTTCTTACAATAAAAGGAATATTAAATATATACATACATCTCCATCTAGATATACAAAGGATCCTTATTCTGTACTCGGTGTTAGCAGAAATGCTACAAATGAGGAAATAAAAAGAAAGTTCAGAGAACTGGCCAAAAAATATCACCCAGACTTGAACCCTTCTCCTGATGCTAAACAGAAAATGGCTCAAATAACAAGGTTTGTCGTAAATATTTATAAATTATTTATAGCGCATATGAATTATTATCGGATCCTAAAAAGAGAAAAATTTATGATCAGACTGGGATGCAAACAGAGGATCCAGGATTCGATCCTTCAGGTAAATTAAAATTATGAACAAAAGTTATAGCTGGAGGATTTGGTGGATTTTCTGGATTTGGAGATTCATCGTTCATGTTCACAGATTTCGCAGAGATGTTTTCTAGAATGGCTTCTGGAACTGGAGCAGGTTCATCATTTACAGGATCTTCAAGAGGAGAAGATATTCAGGTATTAAACAAGGTTTTAAATTAAATTTCAGACGGAAATAACAATTAGTTTTATGGAAGCAATTCGAGGGTGTACTAAGGTAAGAGTTTAAAAGGTCCATTTTTCCTAGAATATAACAGTTCCAGCAAGAGTTTCATGTAATGAATGCCACGGATTAGGACGACAACCAGGAACTTCAGTAGATGTATGTAAAGTATGCAATGGAACAGGTATGATAACTTACAAATTTAAACACATTTAGGAGTTCAAAGAATGGAAAGAGGACCAATTATAATAGGAGTACCATGTAGAACCTGTAACGGTAGTGGCCAAGTAGTACCTCACCCATGCAAAGCTTGTGGAGGTTCAGGAGATAGAGCACAAACAAAATCTGTCAGTGTAGATTTACCTCCAGGTGTAAGAAATGGAATGCAAATGAGGATCCCGAATCAAGGTCATGTTGGAGTGAGAGGCGGCAAAAGTGGTCACTTATTTGTAAATATAAACATACAACCTCACCATATATTTAAGTGGATTGATGATGATATACACGTGCACGTTCCAATATCACTTAAACAATGTCTCTTGGGAGGTAATATATCAATTCCAACCCTAGATGGGTCAACCACAGTCACGCTTCAGCCAAATTCTCAGCCGTTTTTTGTTAAAACCCTAAAGAATAAAGGTCCACCAAAAGTGGATAGCAGAAATAATGGAAATTTGATAATACACTTCGAACTCAAACTTCCAGAAGTTCTATCTGCCAACCAAAAGGAACTCATTGAACAATTTGATAAAGATACTATTAATGAACCAAAATCAAAAAATGAAAATTACACAAATGAAGATTCCTCTAAATGGTGGAAAAGAGTTGTTTCTAACAAGTATTAGCCTTCCTTTAGGTTGATGTTGTGTAAATAATGTAGTGCCTAAAATATACATATTTTCTCACTTATTTGTTTCTGTATTTTATAATGTCTCTGCCACGTTTTTTAACAAGGGATTTTTTTTCCACACTGGCAGACTCCATAAATAACGCAAACGAAAAATACTTCCAAGAAGTTCACGAATGTCAGAACCCTGTAAAACTACTCTGTCTTCAGCAATCATGTATTGCTGACAACAAATACCTGTTAGTTTAAAATTATCCTAATTTATGATATATTTTGATTTGTGTGTGGTTGTACATTTCAATTTTTAAATTTTATGCAACCTCCTAATGTGAATCACTAATTTAAATTTTAGAATTGAAACACTTGATGGCTCCGTTCCAGTAGAATATAAACACACCTGTTTAGCACTAGTTCCTCTCACACCTGATGGAGATCGACAATTAATAGGGAAGGTTATCAGTTTTACACAGTATAAAGTCGCTCCTACAAAGTAAGGCATTATAAACAATAATTTTAAAATAGATCACGATATTTGGTTGTTTTGACCAGGATTTCAGTAGTTCCGGGAGATTATAGGCATCTGATTGGACACCTCGTACCCGCTTTGATCTATCATCCAGTAACCAAATAGAATATATAGATGATCTTTAAATTTTTTACCAAATTGTTAAATTAATAATTGATATAGCGCTTGGCAGTGGCTCAGGACGATAATATTAAGTAAATTTACATTTTAACTGATTAATTATTAGAAATACAATGCCAGAACTAAATTCACCAGTATCAGGACCGGTTAGAAAACAGGAAAACAGTAGAACTGTAAAAACGATTTCTAACCCGTATGATCTACCAGTAAATAAGGCAAAGAAGGAAGTGCCCTTGACAAAAATATCAGACTTGACACTGTATACTCCAAAATGGTCGATAAGAGCACGAGTAGTTTTTAAGTAAGTTTAATAAATATAAAAGATCGTTTAATATCTAGGTCTGAAATCAGAAAATTTAATAACCAAAGAGGAGAAAGTCAGCTATTTTCAGTAGATTTGTGTGATTCAAACGTTAGTTTAATGAGGAAGTTTATATGTTTAGGGTGAGATACGCGCAGTGTTTTTTGGAGAATCAGTGAACAAGTGGTACTCATTTCTTGAGGAAGGACAGGTAATTTAGTTTTAAACTTAGGCCATTTAGGTTTATTCCATAAGTGGAGGACAACTTAAGCCCGCAAATAAAAGGTTCAATAACTTGAAACATACGTGTGAATTGGTTTTGGATGAGAGCTCTCACATCCAGTTGTTCCAAAATGATGAGTCGATACCGTCGTTCTGTTATTCATTTACACCACTCGACCAACTCCAAGATGTCAAATCCGGAGAAACAATTGATGTTATAGCCATAGTGGTAACAGCCAAAGAAGTGCAAAAAATAAATAACAAGGTATTGAGTACGTAATTAACTAACATGCTAATATTGTTTGTCTGGGGAAAAATACATTAATGTGTGTATTAGTCTACGGGAAACAACGTTGAGAAGAGAGACTTTCTTCTGTGTGACTCAACTAATGCTACAGTATGGGTTACAAGTTGGGGTCAGAAAACACAACTTTTCAACTATGAAGGAGAAAACTCACATCCATTGGTGTGTTTAAAGGGTAAGTAAATATATAACTAAATTGAAACATTAGGAGTAAAGGTGGGAGAGTGGCAAGGGAAAAAACTGGATGTCCAAGGATCAACGCAAGTAATCTTTGAACCAGTGATACCTGAAGCACTCAAGCTGAGAAAATGGTGGAATGAGGTATTTTGCCATACATTTAAAATTAGAGTAATTGATACATATAAATTTCAGAACTCTCATAACATCAGTTTTCAACAAGAAGTTTCTAAGACGACCAATAACACCTTTAACAAACTTTGTACCATATCACACATAATATCCTCAACGAACCAGGGACTTCAATTCAAATGTAAATTTAATAACATTGTTATATAAATCTTTAGCAATTGATTCGAACGGGATGATCTTCACCACGAGAGGATTAATTGAAGTGCTGAAGGACACTAACTTCTGTTTTCCGTAAGTTAGAAATTTTTTTATAATTATGAAGGTCTTGCACTGGTTGCCGTAAGAAAATGACAAATGATCAAGGGATTTGGTATTGCTCCAAGTGCAATAGTAGCACAAATCCAGTACATCTGTAAGTTTTAACTCTTTATATAAATATTAGGTACATCCTTAATATTAAAATTGTGGATGAAACTTCCCATATATGGGCAACGGCAATGGCAGATGTGGGAGAGGTATGAACCCTATGAATTCATAATTTTTAGAGCATCATGGGAATAAAAGCATACAACTTGATAAATCTCATGGAAAACGGACCGTCAGACGAAAACGAGAAAAGTTTTGTGAACTACTTTGAAGATGCCAGACTGACGGTATGAAAATAAAAAAATGAAAGAATTTTAGGAATATATTTTTAAGATAAAGGCTACTGTTGAGAATTTTATGGACGAACCTAGGATCAAATACGTTAGTTATACTATTATAATTGTTCTTAGAGAGTATTAAAGGCGACGCCACTGGATAAGGAACTGGACCTAGCTATCAAAGATAGAATAGAAAACATCAAAAAATTAATCCCATGAGGAATTCTGTACGATAATTGTTAATGTTGTTTCAACTGTTTTTATGTATATGTTACGTGCTTATCCCTGACCAGAGATTAAAGCCCAGAGAATGAGCAAGAACAGTTATTATAGGGTATGAGTATCGAACGGAACCATGGCTGGGAAGAATCCCTGAGTACCATCCTTCTTAAATACCCAAGGATAAATGAATATACATTTAAATAAGTGTAAATAAATAATAATAAATAAATATGTATAAAAGGTAATAAATTAAACAAAAAATAAAGTAAATCAATCGCAAGTTGGGTGATGAATAAAAAGGTTACATACACATTTTAGTGGAAATTATTTAAATAAAATTAAGTTTTTGTTATGATACAATAATGGTTAAATATTTTAAGGCTGCTCAGCAGTCATTTCAGATGGTAAAGAATCGCAAAGTTCCACATAGGAACTACTTCTTACATTTTTCAAAATATAACTCTATTCCCAAACCATTAGTTGAAAAAAGACAACCTAGAAAGGTTGATTTGGCAAAGTGTTTGAATATGCAAGTGGGAGATTTAGTTCAGGTATTACATGGACAAGATAAGGATCGACAAGGTGTAATTTTGAAGATTTTTCATAAAAAGAACCAAGTTATTGTTGAAAATTGTAACATGGTAATTTATATACAAATTTATAATTTTACAAATAATAGTGTTTTGACGCCTATTTTAGCGAGAAACCTTTTGGAATCCAGTATTTGACGGTAAAAAGCCATCACTCATTACACAAGAAATGCCAATACATGTTACCAACATTTCTTTAGTAGACCCAGTCATGAAGTAGGATAAATTTATCTTAATTCTTATTAACTCAATATATTATAGGAAACCTACAATAGTTAAAAGGAGGTATATGATGAATGGAGAATGTGTAAGAATTTGTAAGCTCTCAGGTATTTTATAAACTGTATGATTAAAATAAAATCAGGATCTTCTCTCCCAGAACCGGTTAAAGTTGCATGGAATCAATACAGAAGACCACCGAAACGTCAAACACCTATTAAGGTAACCTTTTTCTCTTTAAATACTCATGTTGTAGGATATTTATGCACACAAAGATTATGAAAATTTTAATCTTTTGACGAAATTCGCTAATTTTATAAGGGAGAAGAAGGTAGCAGGACTGTTGAGTGACAAGAAGCTTTGAATTACAGGGTATTGTAGTATTTAAGATTGGGGAAAAGTCAATATGGTGTTATGTACATTGTATTTTAAACTGAGACGTAATCATTGTAAAATGGTTTATAGAATGTATAATAAAATATTATTTGACTAAAATTGAAGTAATTGTATCGCAACTTGTGATGTGTTAAACTCAGTTCCTCGGGAATTCTTAAGGAACTATAGAACAAAGTTAATATTTTATCAATTTCTGATTTATAGGACACTTTTATAATTTATATCTTAACCCTCATATAGTTAAACTTTTAACATGATTGAATCACCCCACCCACATTTACTATTATATGAATAAGATTTATTATATGTTTTGTAGTAATAATATTATAAGGTTAGTTTTGTCTGTTAATCCCTTATTTAGATATTTATTCATGTTAATTTCCTGGAAGACCATAACTATTGAGTTTTTTCCAAAAATTGGGCTTTGGTTAATTACACTTAACTATTATTTACGAGTTTACCTAACAAATTCCATTTTCCAATAATATTTTTTAGATTTCGAGCTATAAGTTCATAGAAATTCTTATTTATTAAAAGGGTTAAGACTTTTAAATTTGGTTCGTTATAAAAATGGGTAGAAGGCCAGCAAGGTGTTATAGATATTGCAAAAACAAACCATACCCAAAATCCCGTTTCTGTAGAGGTGTTCCAGACCCTAAGATAAGGATTTATGATATGGGTTTGAAAGGAGCAGATGTGGACGATTTCCCATGCGCCGTCCATATCGTATCAGGTGAATACGAACAAATATCATCAGAAGCTCTTGAAGCTGCTAGGATTTGTGCAAACAAGGTATTATTAGTCAAACTGAATAGAATACATTAGAATATAAAATTATATATATATACTTTTATTAACTGTCAATATTTTTAGTTTATGGTGAAATCTGGTGGTAAGGAATCGTTCCATATCAGAGTTAGAGTACACCCTTTCCATGTTTTGCGTATAAACAAAATGCTTTCGTGCGCAGGTGCAGATCGCCTGCAAACAGGAATGCGTAGAGCATTTGGAAAGCCAACAGGTGTTGTGGCAAGAGTTAACATTGGACAAGTTTTAATGTCAATCAGAACAAGGGTAATAATTTATTTAAATCTTTAAATAAATAAATACTCAGTAAGATGTTAACTAAATCATTTTTAGGAACACTTGGTGCCAAAAGCAATAGAAGCGTTGAGAAGAGCGAAGTACAAGTTTCCAGGAAGACAAAAAATATTCGTTTCTAACAAATGGGGATTCACTCCATTTACAAAGGAGGAATATTTGAAGTATCAATCGGAAGGAAGACTTGAAAACAAAGGAGTTCACGTCAAGTGGATTTCATCTCATGGGCCATTGACAAAGATATTCCCTAACGCAGACTCGGTTTCAGTACCTCTTGATTCTTGAGAATACTTAATACAGTTATCTGTAATGTTTTTCCTCAAATTATTCGATTATATATAATTTTTGTATATTTGGCCCTGATCTTTCTTTATCTTGCAACAATAATGAACAAAATTACACGAAATTGCTCTACAAGAAATAGAAAATAAATATAAATAGATATTAAGTATTGATATTTTAATCATTACTGATGTTTAAAATTTAAAAGTTTTTTACATTAGTTCTTATACCAAGGTTTAGTGATTGGAACTAAATTGGGATTATCTTTCTCAGTGTTATGAAATTTTGGTACCTTTGGGCTTTTTGACCTCTTAGAGTCATCCTCAGAGTTATCTATTACTTCTGAAGCCCTACTCCACCGTTCATGGATTGATTTCAAGGAGCTGCTCTTATTTTTATCAGAAGTTTTTGACAAAATTGGATCATACTGGTGGGAGTGAGTAGGTTCAGGTTTAGTAAGAGATTCTAAACTCACTTGGTTTTTTTCCAAAAGTTCTGTAGATTTAGGGGAGTTCTCTGTTTTGGTGTCAAGTTTTCTCTTCTCCATATAAATTTTAAAATCGTCAAGAAGCACATCATTGGAAGCAGGAAATCTCTTAATATTGTCTAAACCACGTTCAATCTCATCCTTAGCGTCGTTAACAATATTAACTAGTTCATCAGAAACATTGTTGTTCTTTAGATAGTTCTAAAAAATAAAAATTAAGGTTTATAAAATGAGAAAGTTAATTAACAAGTGGTAAAATATTCAGTAAAGAACAATTAATGTAAATTATTTAATAAAAATACCCTGTGGTCAGTTAATACTTTCTTTAAGTCTGAATACTTTTTGTAGGTCTTAGTCCCTGGAGTAACAACATCTAGTAAACTGTTCAAATCAGTCAAACACTGGTCAATAGTCTCCTAAATTACGTAAATTTAAATTTTACGGTGAAATATTCTATATAAATGGGTAGTACTTTAAAAGAATTTATATCCTGAGATTTAATATAATCGCAAACATCACTTATCAAGTTAATTTCGTCAAAGAAAAACTTAATCCGTTCAACCTTGTGAACAAGTTTATCAATAATGACCTTGGTGTCGTGAGAAACCCTATCCTCAAAAGAGTCAAATTCATTGTAAAGATCATCGTTGGATGGATTCATCCAGGATGTTTCACCAGTTGAAATGTTCCAGTAGTAAACTGAGCGAGAGGAAGGATCAATAACTTCTTTCCAAACCCTTTTGGGCACATTTTCTTTATTATCCATAGAACATTGAATATATGAAATTCATAATAACAAGCTATTGTAATGAAGTATGACAACACATAAACAAAAAAATCAAATAAATAGTTTAAAACATTAAAATTATAATAGATAAAGTGAAAATAATAAAATAAAACAGTGTAAAAACTGAAAAAAATATTAAAATAGTGAAAAATATAATAAATAATGAATGTGTTTTAAAAAAAATAAAATTAAAAAAATAGTACACCAAATAGATTAGATGGGTATAGAAAATATAAATAAGATAATTTACATAAAAATTAACTGGGTTTATGTCATTTAGGATTCATAATAACCCCATGAGATTCCATTAAACATTAGTAATATTTTTATATGTGAATTTTATACAGTAATTTAGTTCAGTAATCAAATATAAACATTGATGTTTTGGTAGTTTTGATGGAATAATATAAATTTTAGCACAAACCACAATTAAATTTTCCCATATGTATTTTACTCAATAAAACACAATCTTCCCATTTATTTTGGTCTAAAATTTATTATTTGAACTCTACTGAAAGTTTAATACATAATTTCAGCCTTTGAGAATGATGGAAACTGTAAATCCAGTTACAGTTGATACTGTAACCCCTGAGATGTTAGCAGCTCGAGAGAAGCTTAGGTCTCGAATGGGAGTTACAGGGACACAAACAGGAGGAAAAGGAACTGCTAGAAGAAAACTTAAGAAAACTACTAAATATGTAGGTGATGATAAAAGGTTACAATACGCCCTACGCTCAATAGGAGCTGCAAACATTCCTGGAATAGAGGAAGTTCAAATTCTCAAGGAAGATGGATCATTATTGACATTTACTAATCCAAAGATCCAAACTGCTCCAAATGCTAATACATTTGTTGTAACTGGAGTGGTTGAAGAAAAGGAACTTTCCTTCCCAGATATCCTCCAACAGCTTTCAGCCGCAGGGTTCGACCTTCCTAAGAATGACCATGAAAAGGACGGTGATTTAGAAGAGCCATCTAACGTTCCAAAACTCGTGGAAGTTTTTGACGACGTTCCTCAAAACACAGATTCTACAAACTAACACATTTAATTTGATAAGTCATTTTTATCTTATACTAACACATTCATTCAATGTTCAATATAACATAGTTACTTTATAAATATTCCACAAACAACGTATAATCAAACCGTTAATGTATTTTCTACTATATTACTATGTGTTGAATTAAAATGTGTAAATTATGGAAATAAATGGGTTGAAATAAAACGCCAAATGAATGTTTTAATGTGTTAAAATGTGTAAATTGTAAACCGATGGATATTTGGTGCCAATCGAATTTAACACTTAGATGGGGATTCTATACTAACTAGGAATCCCCATCCGAAACAATACTTTTATTCAGTTTTAAACATTAAGTTAAATTAAAAATAGTTATTTCGTAATTTAACTATTTTAATACATTTTTATCAAAATATAATTGATTTATTAATTCATAGTTTAAGGTACTTTTACTACCCTACTTTTGTTGTTTAGATTTATTTAGTTTGTTTTTTCACTTTATATTTATATCTTTTATTAGCCTTTATTTCTAAGATTATTTTTATTAATTTGTCCTTTATTTTTGTTTCAGATGCCACACTCTTACGGTAAACGTGCAAGAACTCGACATAAGTTCTCCAAACCTTTTCGTCGTCATGGTATGCCTCCTCTATCGAAATACATGACAACATATAAAGTTGGAGATTATGTGGATATTTATGTCGATTCTGCAGTCCATAGGGGCATGCCTCACTCCTTTTACCATGGAAGGACAGGAGTTGTTTATAATGTGACAAAAAGAGCTCTAGGAGTAATGGTGAAGAAGGTAGTTCGTGGAAAAGAACTTTTGAAAAAAGTAAACGTTAATGTTGAGCATGTTAGAAAGAGCCGTTGCAGAGAAGAATTCCTTAAGAGAGTAGCAGTCAATGACGAGCTTAGAAGAAAGGCAAAACTTGATGGAAAGAAACTTAATCTTAAAAGGCAACCGAAACCAGTTTCACCTGGATATTTCGTCAATGTTGACAAGGAATCTGTTGTGACTTTAGACCCAGTTCCTTTTGTAGAAAAGTATTAACTTTCTAATAATTCTAAGTCATAAATATACATTATAGATTATACTATTATATAAAGTATGGTGTAGTGTTATAGTATAGTATACGTCATTATATTATATTATTCTATGGTATATTATACATCATTGTATTATATTGTGTTATATGGTACAACATGACTGACAAGTTTCTACATTAGAGGAGAAAAAAGGTTATTTAATGCGATAGTAATGAAACTTAAGTTTAGCCGGATCGGTTTCTAAAGTTCAAATTAATTCCAAAAAAAATACCATTTATTTGATAACTCAGCTTAATATCAACATCCCTGGGATTATCCTTATTCTTTTTAACTGCGATTATTCCATTTATTAGGTCGTTTTGTTGGAGGTTTAACACCTCCTCAATGTATAGTACAGTTTGTTTCCAGTGGGTATACTTTGATTTGGGGCTTGTTGTTAGTGTTAGAGGCTTATCACAGCAAGTAAAAGTAACGTCAAACCAAAAAACAAAGGCGTGGGCATAGTCTCTTCTCTCAGAAACAAGAACAAAATTAGAGACGAAATCAGTATCTGAAATACTGCACTCCCTAAGATTAACGTCCTACTCCATCTATTAGGAATTAAAACTTACAAATATACAAAAGGAGTTGGTTACCAGTGACTTTTCATCTACAAAATCCACCAGTGCCTCCTCCATTAAGTGTTCCTTCATTAAAGAGAAGTCCAAGCCATAGGTATCATCCCACTTATCAAACTTTTCAGACTAATCCAACACTTAATAGTATTTTACAGTATTAATTAGCATTAGAGAGGTATATTTAGTTGTATATATATATAATTATGAATACAAATAAGAGTGTGTAAAAATAATTAGTTGTGTGGAAGATATATTACCTTATATTCTGTATCTTCTATAGCTGCGATATATAACCGAGCGCGGTCGGGAAATATTAGTCCACCGGGTTTAAGATACTAAAAGAAGTAAAATAAAAAGGTTACTAAGGTACCTTGTCTCTGCAATATAAAACTGACTCAATCATGTTTTCATAAAGGAGAAAGTATCCCATCCACTCACTTATGATAATATCAACTGGCTCAATAACGTTATCTTCTAAATCCTCAACTTTTGATCTAATGTATACAATCTTGTCCGATAATCCATTAACTTTAGTAATTTTTCTTGCCAAATCAATGATTGAACTGTTATCTATGGCGTAAACCTTCTTCGCTCCTGCCTTTGCACAAAAGAGGGATAAAATTCCAGTTCCACATCCAATATCCAAAACAACCTTATCTCGGAAAAGGTGTTGATTTGTCACAATGGTCTTGTAATAAATACCTAATAAATAAATTGTAAAACGTTGAAACTTTGAAATTTTTAAATTATTGAAACTGTAGTACCTGTTCTAACGGAATCTTTGAGCATTTCTTCATGGATTCCAATATATGAATAAGAATTAAAATATACATCTGTGTTTTTAGAGTTATTTAACGTCTTTTCGTGGGAATCCTCATCAGGTTCACGTTCCTTTGAGTCTACGAATCCATTCCACTCTGAGTTAAACTTATTTAACACATCTTCAGAGTATGGATTCTTATCTATCCTAACCTGATTCGGCAACATTATAATTGAATATTACATAAAATATAAAAGATTAAAATAAAAATACACAAATATGTAGAGGAATTGATGGAAAAAGTTGGGAGGAATAATGAGCAGGAGAACACTATACACTAAATAACCATGAATTGCTCGTGGACAAGATTAACAAATGTTTTTGATAATTTTACAACTTTATAAAATTACTGCACAAAACGGTCATTAAGATCACAAGTGCGAAGTCAGGTGAGAATTACTCTTGTGGCTTAGCATTGGTGGAATTAGAAGGTGCTTTTCTTCTTCCTCATGTACTCATATTTCCTGGCGGAGTTTAGGAGTTTGTTTTTCAAAACGTTGGCTGGAATGTTCTTAGGCTGTAATTCTTCCTCACCGTGGGCATGTCTACAGTCTTTTCCAACTCGGCATACTCCCGTCTTCCAGTGATGGCAGATTGTTGTTCTCCAGACTCCGATTGTTGATCGAAGCTCCTTCTTTCCATGTGCGAAGTTGCAGTCATCATTAGCACAAATTCCTCGTTGCCAATACTTGCATAGTGACGTCTTCTTAAAACCTAGGTTTGGATCCGCTGGTAGTATGGTTGGTAGGTTATCTTTGTTCTTTACTGGTATTGATGAATTACATGCTTCGTTTCCTGAATCGATATTGGCATTGTTTCCGTTTACATTAGTGGTATTGACACCATTGCAATTTCCTACATTAAGGTTAACGATACTTCCGTTGACTAGGGTGGGGCCAACACTGTTTACATTTCCATTAATAATGGCATTGGAATTATCGTTAATCAAGGAATTAATATTATCAGTTGATAGGTTAGGATACGGAGTCACTGGTTTGGAAATGCAAAGTCTCTTCATTAGGGTATCCCATCCTTCGGACTCGTCAATGTCATTATCTCTGTAAATTTCAGAGAATAGTGCATCGTTGTTCAAGAGGTCTGTAGTCATGGCATCAGAACTAAAATCTGAGATAAGGTCAAGGCCGAGTCCGTTTCCAAGTCCCAATTCCTTTGAGGCGATACCGAAATCAGTAATATCTTTAGTAAGTAGGTTATCAATTCTTGATAAAGAGTCCATATTGTTAAAGATGTATTCAATTTCAGCGTTATTTTGTAGCGTCTTGTAATAAGACTCGTTGATCGAGTTAATCATGTCCTTATTGAAGTAGCTTAGTGAGTCGGCTTGGTCCTTATATGAATCGTTGCTGGCTTCCGATAAGCCAGCGAACTCGTTTTGGTGGAATATATCACCTAGAAATGACCCAGTCAGCTGGTTCATTTGATCTTTTGATGCTACTGATGCGCTGATCGAATTTGTGAAATGCTGACCGTTGGAAGGAATATTACTTGGGGTTATGGATCCTGAACATCTGTAACTACCGTAATTTGCCGTAATGCTTAGATTGTTATCAAAGTCACTTCCATTACCTTTTATATGGGCATTAACATTTGATGACATACTTCCCATTTCACTTATTGTATCAGTAATACTATCACTGATCGAGTCGTTAATCAAGTCACTAACAGTTTCTGTAACGTTGTCAATGCTCTCATTTGTCATCGTTCTCATATTTTCGTTGGTAATGGGTTGGCCTGAAAACTGACTAATGGTATTATTATTCACTGATTGTTGGTTAATTCCACAGTAATTCTGGTATTGTTCGGGTGTAATTCCGCCTGGTCCAGAGAAATTATGACAATTTGGTAGGTTATTTTCATGTGAATTCCTAATAATAGCTCTATGTTCATTCATCCTATATGATTCACCATAGTTTGACATTTTACGTCCGGTTAAAACATTTCTCTGCATAATCTTATTACCTTGGTTATTCAATTTCCTTGCAAGCTTTGATTCTATTTCAAGAGGGTTCAGGAGCTTAGACTCAATATCAATGTTATTGATAAGATTTGGGTCAAGATCAATATTCGTATGTGTGGAGTCAATGTCATCGATTGAGGTCATGAGCTTAAAATCAATATCGTCGAATGTGCCTGTAAAATCGCTGTGAATACCATCAATATTCTCATTAAAATAATTATTCAGTTGTTCTTCGAAGCTTCCTCTTGATTGTCTTTCTGAATAATCGTAAAACTTGTTAAAGTTTGGATCAACTGATCTGTTCAAACATGTTTCTAGTGTGTTGGTCCAATCTTCATCTTGGTTCACGTTGTTAAAATTATCCTCCACTGAAATGTTCTGCGAAGGGAACCCATTTTCTGAAATGTATGTTGTTGAAGAGGATGTTGATTCGATATACGGGGTCAAATCATGATTAACCCAATTCCCAAAGAAGCTTCCTTTAATTTCTTCTGATACGTTCAAAACTGAATTATCTAACACTTCTGTCTCTGCGACTGCGGGCTTTTCAGCCCAAGTTTTTGAACAGTTTACCATGGAACAAAGAAATAGAGTTAATACGGATTTGTCGAGTGCAAGTTAAGCAAACAATTGAGCTAAAATATTAATGGGTATTACTATAAAATAGTCTAAATGTAAATGAGCTGCATTGTAATATTTGAAATGATCTTGGACAAGCAAATTTTAATCCCCTTAATAAAAATAATCATTTTATTATTTAAAAAGTTAAAGAATGACAAATTTCGGGAGAAATTGTTTAACGTTAGACAATTTCTACAACAATAGAGTACAATTTAACAGAAATGTGTGTATTAATTACAAATTCAACAGGTTTTTAACTAAATAAATGCTAGTTGTGGGAGTTTACGGATAAAAAATTTTTTAAATTTCAGAATACATTAAAAATGGATATTCATGAATTAAATGTAGAAGTATGAACAAATATGACACATTTAAACGAAAAAATATATAACAAATTAAAAAAGAATTATCTAAGATTTCTAGATAATCGTTTAGACATACAATTACTGCCTCCCGTCCATTAATAGATCGGATATTTATTATGGGGAACAAATCAGGTTATGTAGGTAAAATATTGCATAAATAGCCACCTTCTTTACATTTATCACTATTTTTAAATTAACATTTCTAGCAGGTTTTGATATTAATTTAAAAAATGGTATTTTTGACTTATTTGTGTCCTGTTTTCCAAGGTTCACGATAGCTTAGATACACATAAATTGATATAATAACAAAATTTCATACTTATTTACATGTATTTCTTTTTAAGCCAAATTATTATTGTTGAGATTTTTTTTACAAGCATTTGTGCTTGAGGAAATGATCTTTAGGACTTTCCTTTGGATTCTTGTCTGATCGAATTTTTCGAATTTCATGTCATTGTTAATGCTATAGAGCTGGGATTTCGCACAAACCACCTTTTCATTGCATCCTTCCAGCCTTATGAAATTATTATCCTTTATTTTTTCCAGACATAAAATGATTTTCCTGTGAGTGTCGCTGTCGTCCCATCCCAGTGGAAATGTTTCTCTTACTTTACAATCTTCATTATTCCATATTGTTCCCGGTAATAAATTTTTATTTATTTTCTCTGTGTATGTTTTCAAATTAGTCTCAGATTCCAAAATAGTCTTTTTTTTCACCCCTTCATCCGCGACCTTGAACATGTACCTTCCATTTCCTAAACTTAACCAATTTCTAATCCCTATTGCGTGCGATAGTTTGTCCCTAGCCCAGTTTCCACTGGAATATTCTTTAGGTGTAGTGAAAGAATTTTGTGTATGCCCAGATGAAATCTTGACTACATAGGAAGGGAGCAGGAGAGTGGTTGCAGTTAGTATCCTGGAAAGACCGGTAAACTCGTAATTTAGCATTTTTTCATATTCATACTTTGGTAAAACTCTAAAAGTCCTCAAAAACCTCATGTGATAACTAGAATTTTTATCGTTCTTTAAACTTAACCCATATTCAAGTAGCGTTAACAGCCACTCGTTCACATTACTTCTGTATGATTCAGTAGTTGAAAACGAATTTAGATTATTCTTAGCATGATGTTTCATGTTATTCTGTTTAGAATAGTTAGAATTAATATTAAATCCTATTAACACAGTACTGTACAAATTTGCTCTCCTAGTTATAGAGTCGTTCTCTAAATTCTTTAAATCTGTGAACATATCAGTAATATCAAATATCCAGTTAAGAATGTGTGTCACAAACCTATAGATTAATTAATATACTCGATTGAAAATAAATTCTTGATTATAAATATATGTGTATTAATAGAATGTAATTACTAATTATTTGTATAAAAAGTTACTTGATTGTAAAATTAAACGAGTATTGTGATATAGTATAGAACAGAACCAGGAAGAACATTGGTGATTGAAATGGTTTATAATTACAGAAAAAACATTCAACAAAAAGTGAAATAAAAACATCCTCGTTTAGGCAGGAGTTTAACAGCTTCTTTAATGTACAGTTGAATTGTTGTATTGATGAACTGGTGGCATATAAACGACAATTTTTCTTTTTTACAAAACTTAAAAATCTATATATTGAGAGATTTATGCCTCCGGAAACAAGGTATAGTATCCTATTACTATCTGACAGTATTGATTTTATAGTTACAATGTTTGTTAGTTTTTTCTTATTTAAAGAATGTTTGAGTTTAAAACGTCCTTTAATAAGTGGATGTATATATAAACTATAGTCTACAGTAACAATAACAGAACGACATAAAAGAAATGCTGAGAACAACACAAATGTGTGATAGTTATCATCACTTAGTCTTGAATTTATCAAATTTGACTGTTTCTCCCTAAAACAATAAGTATTAAATAAGAAATACTATATGTGTCTGCAAATATAGATAATTTTAGTACCAGTATTTTCTGTATAAATAATTTAGAGTATCTTTTAGTGTAAACATTAATGTTTCCAAATCGGGAATATCTCCGTGTGAACATCTATGCCGACATTTGATAATACTTTCTGGGAAATTAGCTTCTTTTCCCATAAGAATCATGCTCTTTGCGTATATTGAATCTTGTTCTTGATCCAAAAGCATGTTTACAGTCCTATTATAACAATTTAATGACAAATAAATAATCATTAGATAAATGATATTAACATAATTAGCTAGTTTTCGAAAGAATGAAACTCTAATTCATTAAAAATCAAGTTGTACTACCTTATAATTGACATTGCGTATAAATCTCTTATATTTGATTGGTATAAATTTGAATTCTTGTGTGATAGAAGTACGCTCAGTAAGAGGTAAGTCGCGTGAATGGCTGCTGGGACCCTTCCTCGGGCCTTCCATAGCTCTATTTGAAACAGAATTGATTCATATTGATTTTCGTCTGATAATCTTTTGAAAATATCTAATACTTGAGAATATGAGTACCATGATGTAGGCTCATACAGCATTATTCAAAAATTACAAATTTACTTTACACCTCTTGATTTTAAGTTACATAAACATTAAATTATATAAATTAACAAATTTTGCGATATAATTTACAAAGTTAAAACAACAAAAAAAATATTTTTAATCTTCTTCTTATCACTTTCCTTGGGTTCATTTACACAACTTATCCATTTTTAACAATTTTTTGATTTGAATATTTTAATCTTGAATTCATTTTAATGTGAAATACTGTATTAAATAATCCCTAATTTATAATTCTGTTTTATTTTATTTTTATTCTCACTTTTATTGTTTTATTTTAAATTTTATTTAAAATTAACATATCTAAATTGATTTTTTCATCATTCTCATTCTTATAATTATGGAATATGAATAGCTCTACTAATTCTGCTGCCTATTTTAGCAAGACTAGTGAGGTAGTTGACTTTCTAGACGAGTTTATTCGTTTTCGGAAGAAGGTATTAAGCTCTTCTGGTACACATGTTTCTGATTTTTCTGTTCCCAGCCAGCCTTATCGCAGATCTAAATTTTTAAACAGCCCTAAAGGTTCTAAAGCTTCTGATGGCCCTAAATTAAACGGCGTTTATACTAATGATGATAGAGATAATGATACTTCTAATGAACATAAACCTACTCCTGAAGAGGATAATGACTCTAATCAGGATAATCTTTTAAACGTTGCTTTGCAAATGTCTACTGATGATGAACTACATCTCGATGCTTTCATTTCACTGGTATAATTTATTTTTTCTTACAATTACTAAATTAATACTTATTTTTTTTAGGTTGATGCTTATGATTCTATGGTTCTTGAATTCCCTAATTTTGATCACTCTGAGTTTGAATTGAGTGAAATTCTTAAAAATGCTAAAATTACAAGTCAGTTTTAATCTAAATCACTCTAATTATTGAAGTTGCTCTCCTCATTATAAATTATTGTATTTATCCTTTTTAAAATACATATATATTTATATAATTTTTTAGATCGTAAGTTTCCTAAAATTGAAAACAGAATTGACATTGAGTGGTCCAAGAAAACTGCTCATGAACTCAAGTATCAGCGTCTAATTAAGGATATTAAAGAACTCCTCGTTCCTAGCCAAACTCGTTTTTCAGAATACAAGCCTCCGATTATGTTAGTTTTTCAATTTTAATTTTTTTATAGATCTGGTTTAAACATATTCTTTGGTGTTGCTCTTACTTTCATCGGTTCTTATTCAATTTCTGGTTTTCTTGGTCTCAAGGACCCTCTTTACGTATGTTTTTTATCTTAATTTCTCTTTAGAAATCTCTCGTTGGAGTTGTTGCTTCCTTTATTGCACTAGTTGTTGATACTGTTTTATATTTAATGAAACCCACTTCTTAATTTTTTAAGCTCTTAATCTTTGTACCATACACAGCATAAATATTATGTAATACGTACAGTTAGTTCTATATATACTATGCAACATGTGCAACTTTGTGTATGCACTATGTAGTATATACCATGTATAAGCAACAAAAACGATCGTGTATAAATAATATGCAACATGGATACTTTCCACAAGATAACTAACATGTAACGTAAAAGAGTAATACATTAAATTAAGTATTACACAAATATATATAAATATCTACATATAAATATATAAGTTAAGATTGGGATCAGATCAGGTCTCGCTGTTCTACACATATAGATTAGGAAGAACAAGTAGAATCATCACTTCCACAATCTTGAGATATCTAGTTATCGAGCTCGAGTAGTTATGTTATCGAAACTGATTATCTCTAGCTACCTTTTAAAGGTTACTCCTTTATTAGTTTGTATTGATTGATTTAATCTCTTACGATATATATCGATTTATCTTGATATTTAACAATTTTTATGAAATATCGACTATTTAGGTCGTCATATTTATCGAATCTTATGAAATATCGATTTACGTCGTGATAGTTAACAACTTATCATTTAACGAATGTTACCATAGATATAGATTTACCTCTTGATAGTTAACAAGTGTTATGATACATAACGGTAATTATCTTAGTCAATACTGGTAATTATCTTGGTATTAGAGGATAATATACTTTTCATACTGAAGTTAATAGTGTTCATACTGTATTTAATATACTTTTCATACTGTTTAATATACTTTTCATACTGTTTAATATACTTCATACTGTGTTTAATATCTTGGTCGTACTTGTGATAGTCTTAGTCAATACTGGTAATTGTCTTATTGTATTGGTAATTATTCATAGTCATAGTATCGATAGTATTCTTATTTAGGGTTATTTAGAAATAATTAGTAGTAGTTAACGACTTAGACTTAATAAAGTGGTCTATTGAAAAATTCCATAGAGATAAACAAGAGTTTTAAACCTAGGATCTCATTTTAGTAGTAGCAAGTCTACAAAGAATGAAAATGAATTACTTGTGTCATTCGTAATCATGATCAGAAATCAATAATGAACGTTCAAAAGAACTTTTTCGTTAATCATTTAAATCAAAAGTTAAAATCAAAATCAGAAAATGGAAACTAAAAAGAAATGAAATCTTAATACCGTGGTATTTCGGCCAAATGAATCTCCCTCAAAATTTCCTCAAAAGGTTCCAAATTCACTATGAATGAATTAATTCGTACCTTATGAACTGGTAAGAGTAATCCTCAAATTAGTCCCTTCAAGAGTCTAATGAATTATTCGATTATATAATTATTCATTATAAATCTTTATGAATCATCAATCATTAATATTCGTCATAGATCATTGACTAATTAATATGAATCGTCATGTGTAATTGACTAGTCATAGAAGCTATATATAGCGTATGCATTCTAGACTGATATCTTGTCTCGGACTATTCTTGAGTTTTAATTCCTGGTTCAAATGGCATTTCTTGGTTTTTCATTAATTTTACTTTCAGAATTAACCCTGAACTTATGTAAAATGAATTACTGTGTTAAATTTAAAAAATCGTTCAATGGGCATCTATTTATAGGAAAACCAATAAACCTTTAGGCCAAGGCTACAATAAAACACCAATGGCTTGAAAAATAAAAGGCATATGAACCTTAATTAAAGCAATATCTGAATTATAATTGCATTTGATATATAAACCATATGTAAATATGGGTAGTAAGATTTATTAGAGGGGGGAACGAGCCACATATAAATGCGACTAACTATCCCTCTGTTATTGTACGCATGTTCAACGAGGCCACAAAATTACATTACGACCTGCTTTTTCATGCGAATTTGAATACCCATTGTGAACTATTAATTATTTCAATTAATATGTGTTTGTGTTATTTGGGGGATATCAGAAATTTAGTTCATCAAGAGTCAGTCCCGAAAGATGGTAATAAACTTAATATCATCACTATCCCTTTAAATACAGTTAATTTTTGCCCAAAAGAACTAATTAACCGTTGTAGTTGCTTAATTAAACTAAAAATAGTTCTTGTTGTGCGTCATTTGGCCCATGTTATCTTATAACATGGTTCCTATTAGAACTTTGGTTTAAGCTACTACTGGCAGAGTCTAAGAAATAGCCTCACGTGGCTTCGCAGCTAAATCTAATCAGAGATTACAATTCATCAAAATTCAGAACAGGTCTGTAATATTTATCTCATCATTTTAAATTTCATTGCCTGCTTTAATATCCAAAATATCATTTTAACGTCAAAGTTAATATCCTCAAACTTCATTAAATCATCAAGGTTAATAATATGGTCAAAGTTCATCTAATATCCTCAAAATGCAATATATCGTTAAAGTTCACTTAATATCCAAATTCTTATAAGGCCCAAATAATTACCAAGTATTAAATAAAATATGTAAAATAAATGAATAGAGCATTATATAAATATTTAAGTATAGGTTAAACCTAATTTCTTTGCGTTTTCCATAGCGATTAAGGCTTCGCGTTTGGCTATCATGTGTTGGGACTTGATTCCCATGATGTGGCCTCCCCAGCGCTTCCTCAACTCGGAGTTTTCATTAAACATTGCTGTAAATGTCCTTACCAAATTGTCAAATTCCGCTTGGTCTTCCTTCCTAACATTGTCGACTGCCACTACTGATGCGGTTTTCTGGTGAACAAGCTTCCCCAGCCTGCTCTTGCTTTTAATTATACAGTATGGGACTTCCTTTTTCCTGCATAATGCGGGGAGCCATAAAACCAACTCGATTGGATCTACATCATGAGCGATTACAACAAGCTTTGCCTTCTTGTATTCCACCAAATTTGTTACATGGTTAAGTCCACTTTTTAGCATAAAAGGCTTCTTGGTTACCACTTCTGCTCCGGACGCTGCAAGTTCCGCATCCTTCAGAAGTCTTGCTGCCTTCTCCTTCTTCGTTTCTGGCTTATATTTACTCAAAAATCTAAGCAACTGGAGCGCTTGACTCTTGTCAATGGTGTAGTTAAATTGATTTAAAGCGGGTGGTATTTTAAGTCTTTGGAGTAAAACTCTACGTTGGCGTTGGATTTTAATATACTTTGGCCAACGGACATAACGTGACAAATTAACTCGTGGACGTATAGAACGGCCAATACCAAAATCACGTGGCGTTCTCTCAAAAAATGGATTCTTTACCTTAGTTTCCTTTGGTTTAGCAAGTGGAGCCGGAGCTGGCTGCTTCTTACTCTTTCTAACCGTCGGAGCCATCTATAAAATTAGTTTTTCAGTTTGCTGAATTATTATTTTGTATAATTATATATAAATGATAATTCAGAGTTGTAAAAGCAAAAAATATAGAGTAAACAGGGCAAATGATACACATGAATCTAGAATCAGAATAATTGAGACAAACCTGTAATAAATCTAGAAGAATTTAAGTATACTATAAAGTAAACTTCCAATTTAAAAATAAAAAAATATAAATATAAATATTTAATGAATATTTATACTATTAAGAACAACTTTATTTCGCCATGCCCCAAGTATATGGGGATGTAAAGTAGGAGACTAATGTCAAGATCACCTTTGATCATACACTTGAATTCAGTTAAATTCGCATACAATAAACTTGATTTTCTTGTCTATGTGATTTAAATTTCTTCAATTCCAGATTATTGTGTATTCGACAATTTTAACATAATATGCATTATTAGCACAAAATTAACTTTTATAGTTATTTATTGAAAATATTTTTTAAAAAAAAAATCACTAATAAATTTTACCAACGTTGTATGATTAAATTGCTAGGTATTTCATCAATAGTTCTTATTAATTAAATATATAAAGAACCACAATTACATATTTTTCCGTTAAATTAACTTTATAATTAAACTTGGAAATGTATGGTTGTATATAAAACATTCGTAATTATTAATGGAAGATTGTTTTATAAACCCGAATTTTACAGAATTTTAAGCATTGTTTATGTGTATGTGGAAGAAGTTAGTTAAATAAATAACGCTGTTCTTAATTTCTATGTTAATATAAAATAGTATTTAATACATAGCTATGGAAGCTATAAGGTATTAATATATAGAGAAAAATATTTAGAAAAATAAGTTAATATTATACTCAGGTAGGGATTTGTAAATTGGAAAATTACTATCCTAATAAAATAGACAATCAAATATCTAATTACGGTAATAATTATATATAAACTGTGTTAATGAATAATTCGAATTATACTTATATTGTGACTTAATAACCATAATGTCCCCATTTGGAATGACAGAAATTAATCCTACAATTGTCATTTATATTTTTATTTAGTATATTATTTATATTATTTATATCTTCCATTGAAAGTCGCGGATATTTGTTAGATTATTGACTCTAATAAATATCCTAACTACTTGGTTTCTAATTCAACATTGTTATAGTGTTTGACCTTATACCCAAAACTATATATTATCTCCGCATTTTTTTAATATCATATTTAAGAAGTTAATAAAATAAATGACTTTCTTAAGAGTTGTAAAGAATAAGGCCTATTTCAGGCGATTTCAAGTCAAATTCCGTCGTCGCAGAGGTTAGCTTTTGACCATCGTATTCACAGTTATATACCTGATTTTATTTGCCAAATGTGAAATTTACAAATTTTAAAGCTGTAACATTGACCATAAGGCAGAAACAAATACTGACTTAAACCAAAGTATAACCTTTTATGCTTTGACCTGTCGTCTGTTACATCTTTTATTTTATTCACCA